>JAVTVY010049710.1:0-22388 GCA_036873755.1 Hanleya hanleyi | reverse complement strand
CCGTTCGAATTCAGACGTGTTGAACACAATCACAAGACAGTCCTGGCTTTTCATTTCCAGATCAGCAACAGCATTACTATTTAGCTTCAGCCTCTTGCGTAATGGTTTACTGCGGTTCAACTTGAAGTTTTGGATAATTTCACTGGTGGGTATTTGCTCTGGACCCGCATCTAAACATGGTATGTCTTCGGTTGAATCGCCGTTAGTATCACATTTGTGCAAATTTCGTGACTGACGTTCCAATAGAGCGATGGACGCCGCCATTTTGGATATATGGCGAAAGTTTTGGACAATGACAAATGACGTTTTTTTCGGCACAGAATAAAGTTTACAACAGTTTTGATGCACTGCTCACATCATGTGAACATCGCCTATAGTCTCGTGGTCTTTAGTACTGTGGAAACGAACTAAAACATCATATTATACTCAAAATTGTGACAGCAAAGGTAGTTACGGTACAACACATGTAAACCGGATATCGCCAACCGGAACCAGATATCCGGCAATTTATTTTAACTGCGTGAGCGAAACTGTGAAGTTCGCCGAATTTTTTCCTTCTTCTCAGCATGACTGCGCGACTTTGTCAGACCTTTTCCCTTGCTTAGCGTAACTCCAGAAATAGCTCTCTCTTTTTCTGACAGCGTAACTGCTTAACTCTAGTTATAGACCTCTCTTTTAGACAGCGTAACGGCGTAACTTCGGCAAGTGACCATTATTTTTGCTCAGAGTAACTGCATAACTTTGTCAGACCCTTTCTCTTTTGCTTATGGTAGTTCTGCGTAACTCCAGCTATACCCCTCTCTTTTTCTGACAGCGTAACTGAGTAACTCTAGTTATAGACCTCTCCTTCAGACAGCGTAACTGCGTAACTTCGGCGATGGATCATTTATTTTTGTTCAGCGTAACAGCGTAACTTCGTTAGGCTCTTTCCCTTTTGCTCAGCGTACCTGCGTAACTCTGACTATAGCCATCTCTTTTTCTGACAGCGTAACTGCGTAACTCCAGCTATAGACCTCTCTTTCGGACTGCGTAACTTCGGCGCTGGACCATACATTTTTGCTCAGCGTAACTTCGTCAGACACTTTCTTTTTTGCTTAGCGCAACTGGGTAAAACGGTTATAAACTTTTTTTTCCTGAGAACATAAGTACGTACCTTCGGCAGGCCTTTCCCTTTTGCACAGCGTAACTGCGTAACTCTAGCAATAGACCTCTCTTTCGGACTGCGTAACTTCGGCGCTGGACCATACATTTTTGCTCAGCGTAACTTCGTCAGACACTTTCTTGTTTGCTTAGCGCAACTGGGTAACGGTTATAAGCTTTTTTTTCCTGAGAACATAAGTACGTACCTTCGGCAGGCCTTTCTCTTTTGCACAGCGTAACTGCGTAACTCTAGCAATAGTCCTCTCTTTTTTCTGACAGTGTAAAGTCTTCGTAACTCCAGCTATAGACCTTCGGACAGGGTAACTGCGTAACTGGAATATTTATTTTTGCTCAGCGTAACTTCGTCTGACCCTTTCTCTTTTGCTTAGCGTAACTGTGTAACTCCGACTATAAGCCTGTTTTCCTGAGAGCGTGACTGCTTAACTTCAGACCATTTCACTTTTGCTTAGCGTAACAGCCTAACTCTGGCAATAGCCCTCTCTTTTTTCTGACAGCGTAAAATCTTCGTAACTCCAGCTATAGACCTCTCTTTCGGACAGCGTAACTGCGTAACTGGAATATTTATTGCTCAGGGTAACTTCGTCTGACCTTTTCTCTTTTGCTTAGCGTAACTGCGTAACTCCGGCTATAAGCCTGTTTTCTTGAGAGCGTAACTGCTTAACTTCAGACCCTTTCACTTTTGTTTAGCGTACCAGCGTACCTGCGTAACTCTGGCAATAGCCCTCTCGTTTTGTTCTGACAGCGTAACGTCTTCGTAACTCCAGCTATAGACCTCTCTTCCGGACAGCGTAACTGCGTAACTGGAATATTTATTTTTGCTCAGCGTAACTTCGTCTGACTCTTTCTCTTTTGCTTAGCGTAACTGCGTAATTCCGGCTATAAGCCTGTTTTCCTGAGAGCGTAACTGCAGAACTTCGTCAAAACCTTTCTCTTTTGCTCAGCGTAACTTCGTAACTCCAGCTGTAGACCACACTTTTCCTACTAGCATAACTCTTGACTAAGGACCATTCCACTTTGTTCAGCATAATTGTGTAACTCGATGCATAACTCAGAAAATGGTATGGAGTGTGTAAGAATTTGTACCTTACTGTACATGTTAAACCGAGAAATGCTACGAGTCGATGGGATATGTAGAGAGAATGACTGAACATTTAATCCATGAAACACTTCATGTAACTGTTAAACCTAGAAATACTAGTTTCAGTGAATAATGAGTAGAATATAAAAGGGGGTTGAAGCACAGGAAAGCCGGGGAAGCCTATTACGTGAAAAAAAAATTAAAATAAAAAAATAGTAAAAAATAGGTCAATATGTCACCATAAGTAGGCCACCATAAGTCACCATATCCTCATAAATAGGTCGGGATGACCTTATATAATTAGGGTAGTAGATTACTATGATGTCATGGTCGGTCGAGACGATGTTTGTAACTAAGTTAGTTGGTTGAGGTGACGTCACTAGTAGCTCGGCTTGACCTTTGCGACTATTATAGGTCGACATTTATTTGTAGCTTACCACGAATAGGTCGATATGTCGAGGACACCTGTACACGAGAACACGTACGGTATTATGCGTAAATTCCTTGATTATGCCCCTAGAGCGTCCAAATTTTGTTTCGGAGTAAAAAAAAATTTCGATTTTTTTTTTGACTGCCGATTTTCGTCGAATTTTCTATAAATTACAAATGGCGATATCTCGGGAACTAAGACAGATAGAGACTCGCGGCTTGCGGCGTCGTATTCCTCTCGTATAGATGTACAATAACAATTTATCACCCAACCGTAACTTTCGCCGCAATTAGACGATAATCGGTGTCACGTGATTTGACCATTTCTCGGGAAGTAAGCGACATTCGCGCACGCTGTTTGTGGCGTTGTATTCCTCGTGTCGAGGTCTACCATAAAGCTCTTATACGAATTTATCGTATCTCCGTCACTTTCCACGCTATTCGGCGTCGAAAACTTTTTCTTTGTAGCTTACCACGAATATTTCCCTATGGTGTCATTACGACGACGCTTGTACCCGTGGACACGTGTGACTGATCACTTTTCGCGGTATTCACGAGTGCCTATCGAACCATACGAAAATATCTTATTTTAGAAACAATATTATGGTAATTCCTCCTCCTCCTACACACACACACACACACACACACACACACATAGGTTAGTAGGTCAAGTTGACGTGATATCCCTGTCAAAGGTCACTTCCGGTCACGGTACGAGCCAACAAGAGTTATCTCCCCCTACATATTGGTCTGTTAGGCCTTATCTTTAGGCCTTATCCTAGCGCCCTAGCATACCAGTTTTTTTTCTGGGCAAAACCTTGTTCTATTTATAGATCACTCGGAAGTAGTAGAGAACGGGGAGTTTCGGAGGTGCAATGAAGAGCGTTTGGGGAGATGAGGGCCTTTTTCCATACGGCTACCTGGTAGAGTTACCTTAGCGTATATGAGGAGGAGGAGGAGGAAGAATCATATGACTAGTATAAAATAGAGACAAAGCAATACAAAGATTACCAAATAATCGCTTTATTCATTAACTCATAGTACTGCTTTACAAATAAAGAGAGAAAACGGCTTATAAGAAATACATCTCCATTGTCGTGGGTATCATTTCGACATCTAGCCTTCCATTCTATGTTTATTTACGAATATTTCCACTGGGGTCTTTATTCGGAGTCCTCGCTCTCATCGTCTTCCATCAACTTATCGAATAAGCATTTCCGCATCTTAATCGTCTGTCTGAGTGCTTCCTTTCGCGGTGTTCACGAGTGCCTATCGAACCATACGAAAATATCTTATTTTAAAAACAATATTATAGTAGTAGTAGGAGGAGGAGGAGGAGGAGGAGGATGTGTGTGTGTGCGTGTGTGTGTGGTGGTGGAGGGGGAGGAGGAGGATGTGTGTGTGTGCTTGTGTGTGTGAGTGTGTGTGTGTGTGTGTGGTGGAGGAGAAGGAGGAGGAGGAGGAGGAGGAGGAATCATATGACTAATATAAAATAGAGACAAAGCAATACGAAGATTACCAAATAATCACTTTATTCATAGCACTGCTTTACAAATAAAGAGAGAAAACTGCTTATAAGAAATACATCTCCATTGTTGTGGGTATCATTTCGACATCTAGCCTTCCATTCAATGTTTATGTACGAATATTTCCACTGGGGTGTTTATTCGGAGTCCTCGCTCTCATCGTCTTCCATCAACTTATCGAATAAGCATTTCCGCATCTTAATCGTCTGTCTGAGTGCTTCCTCGTAGTCTATGTCGTATATCGTTTGCAGACGACTCGTTTTCAAAATCTCGTTATGAATATAATCAGTTTGACCCGTGACACACACACACACACACACACACACACACATACGCAGACGCACGCACACACACACCACCACCACACACTACACACAAGATCCTATACAATCATATTGCTCAACCGTAACTTTCGCCGCAATTAGACGATAATCGGTGTCACGTAATTTGACCATTTCTGTTTATGGTGTTGTATTCCTGGTGTCGTGGTCTACCGTAAAGCTCCTATACCAATTTATCGTATCTCTATAACTTTCGTCGCTATTCGGCGTGGAAAATTATTTCTTTGTAGCTTACCACGAATAGGTCCTACAGCGTCATACCTTGTACCTGTGGACACGTGTGATTGATCACCTTTCGCGGTGTTCACGAGTGCCTATCGAACCATACGAAAATATCTTATTTTAGAAACAATATTACAGTAGTAGTAGGAGGATTAGGATGTGTGTGTGCGCGCACGCACACACACCACACCACACCACACACACACACACACACCCATCCTCCTCCTCCTCCTCCTCCTCCTCCTCCTCCTCCTCCTACTACTATAATATTGTTTCTAAAATAAGATATTTTCCTATGGTTCGATAGGCACTTGTGAACACCGCGAAAGGTGATCAATCACACATGTCCACAGGTACAAGGTATGACGCTGTAGGACCCATTCGTGGTAAGCTACAAAGAAACAATTTTCGACGCCGAATAGCGGCGAAAGTTATAGAGATACGATAAATTCGTATAGGAGCTTTACGGTAGACCTCGATACCAGGAATACAACGCCATAAACAGCGTTCGCGTATGTCGCTTATTTCTCGAGAAATGTTCAAATCACGTGACATCGATTATCGTCTAATTGCGGCGAAAGTTACGGTTGGGCGATAAAATTGTATAGGTTCTTTATTGTACATCTATACGTGAGGAATCCGACGCCGCAACCCTATACAATTTTATCGCCCAACCGTAACTTTCGCCGCGATTAGAAATTATTTCTTTGTAGCTTACCACGAATAGGTCCTACAGCGTCATACCTTGTACTTGTGGACACGTATGATTGATCACCGTTCGCGGTGTTCACGAGTGCCTATCGAACCATACGAAAATATCTTATTTTAGAAACAATATTATAGTAGGAGGAGGAGGAGGAGGAGGGGGGTGTGTGTGCGTGTGTGTGTATGTGGTGGAGGAGTAGGAGGATGTGTGTGTGTGTGTGTGTGTGTGTGTGTGTGGTGTGTTTGTATTCCCACACAACTGAGGACTTTGACTTGAATGCACACCAACCAAACGAGGACCTCCAGGACTTATGAGGACTTGCACCCGGGTCCTCACAAGTATTTTGCTGCAAAGCAATTGATGACTGCTAAACTACCATGTGACATCGTTTTTAGAAAGTCCTCAGAAAGTGGGCAGTGCAAGAAATTCGTGTTGCACGCGATTTCACGATCTCCCTCGCACACAATGAGAAAAACCGACGCCACCTAGCGGACACACATTTTTCGCCTTCACAGAATAAAGGGAGATAAACGGGCCCAAAACCGGAAATGACAAATCTTTCTCAGCCTTCTGAAGTTCTGTGGATGTTTATTTGACTGTCTGTAAGTATCAGAGTACGGTATTAAATCGTTACGTTTGTTGTTGACATGTGACATCAGTCCTCTGACCGTAAAATAATAATTCTATATAGTGTCGATTGCAATATCCCTGAAACGTTTGGGATTGGGTACTTGCATGGAGAGGCGCGTTTCATGGCAGGACGACGAAGCTGAGTTGAAATGGGGTCAGTTGCTGCATGTAATATTTATACAATGGGGTCAAACGATGCACCCTCTGTCTGATGCTCATGACCATGTCACCATACTGACGTTTGTTCTGGAGATGGATACGGCCGTTGGTGTATCTGACACGTTGTATTCATCATGCCAAGCCCAAGATTGAAGATTGTTTATTTTTCTCTCTTGGTTTCTTTCATTTCTGTCCTGATTTTGTTTGAAATTCTTGGCATCCATTATTTTTTTGTAAAGCCTGTACCAGTGAATCTGAAAATCGTTATATACAATATTGATTCTGTATTGTACTCAATTTAGTGCATTTATTTTCTTATCTCAGAATTTCGTTCTTAATTGCTTCTCTCGGTCTTATTATTTTCATTTTCGTATTCACCAAGAAGATAAATCAGGAGATATTGGTGATTTAAGATTGGTAAGTTCATATGTCCACAAATTTAACTTGCTATAATATTAATTAAAACTTGACTTTGAATCAGTTTGTGATGTGTCCGTCTTCACCAGTGCACATTCTTATAGATCATTACCAGGGGCCGCGGAAACCGGGGGGGGGACGTATTATGTGATGGCGGTTTCCGTCCGTCTGTCTGTCCGTCCCCCGTGTCTATATCTGGGACAGTTTTCTAATTTTTGGTGACTGGATATCCTATGGGGAGACGATGTGTCGCGTACCAAAATGAAGGTCAAGGTCAGAGGTCAAAGCTCACTGGCCTTAAAAACAGGAAATCACCGCAGTGTTCGTGTCTGGTCTATATCTGTGATCATTTTCTATCCACAGTTGCAATTTTTTGTGAGTGGACACGCTAGGTGGAGACGATGTGTCGCGTACCAAAAATGTCTCTTGCTATATCTCATCACATAGCCATCGAACAGGTGAAATATTTCTGAAATGCTGGGTTTCGGCTCTTAGAAAGTTCTCAGAGGACTCGGTCATATTCCCATCTTCGTGAATGAAACATGACATTACAGTGAAGTCTTGCATGAAGCCTCACATGAATATTACTCGGCATCTCGGTTTAACCAGCGGAAATCCCTTGATTCCGCTCAAATACTAGTCGTTTTGCCAATGTTTTTGAATTTTTACCACCTTTGAACAATTGGGGTTGTTGTTTCATTTTTTTTGTCGTTTTCACTTGTTGTTGCTTCGTTTGCACTGCCCTCTTTGGCTGTATACTTGAACTGAATTACATCTTCCTTTCTCAAAAGTTAATTTTGGCTCATCTTTCTCCTGCAGAGAATGAAGATGGCTACATGTACAAGGTCTAGATGGAAAGAGAAACAGATGACTGATGAGGTTTGTGAGAAATTATTATTTTCCATAAAAAGGACAAAAACATTATTATTAGCCATTTTCGAATCATGTGATGAACTACTTGTTCAAAATTTCAGATCCACCACACCTCTTGGATGATACGGAAGTTATACATACCTATATATTTTGTAAGCCCAGGCAATATCTGTTTCAGAAGTAGTATGAAAACCTGTAATTCATCAGATTTCTCGAGTCCGTTCTCCGCCGGATGAAGGCCGAACAGAATCCGGTAAAACACTGGATATCGCTTCGCGATAATGGAGACACACGATTCGCCAAGTGTACGCAAATTGTCAATTGGAGCATAAAACGTACTATGATTGGTTTGCCGTCGCCGAGCTAGTTTACGGTGGTTTTTACGACGGCACTGCCGAATGCCGCCGCCAATTTCGTAAACGTAATTTGATATTTATATGACGCCCAGTTTTACTTTATTGTTGTAATAAATATTCCGCCTCCAACTATTTCTGATGTGAAGTTCGTTTACGGGTACAAGATGGCGTTCGTCATCCAGGTCAGATTGTACACGAGATGATCTTTATCACCTATGCAGGGCATGAATTTACCATAAAACTTTGCTAGACCATCGGGCTGGTATATTTCATCACACAGAGCAGAAATTCTTGAATTATAACCAGCCAGTTAGGCTACATGTAGTTAGCCAGCTTCAGAACTAAATTCAACCAGATAAGTTCTAAATTTACCAGCCATGGGCTGCCGTGCTTGTGGGAATTTCGAGCCCTGCTATGTTGTTCCCTACCTCCAGTTTCAGATTAGCGTACCCGGTGGCTGCATCAAACTCGCCTTGATTGGCCTCATCATGCAGACGATATTTCTACAACAATGCCGGAGAAATTGAGGAAAGATGCAAGGGTGTAGACAAGTTGTGAAGTTTGGGGGGCTTAGGGGGAGAGTCTGAGAGGGGGGTATCCCCCCTCGCAGCGTAGAAATTTTTCCGAAAATTGATGGTAAATTGGCGCTCACTGGGAGCATTTGAGCGGTAACAGATTGTAAAAGTTGAACTTTTTTGCGGAAATATCCTATAACAGTGGCGATCACTACGTGATACACAAGGTGAAATGATCATTCAATCCGGAGTTTGCACTATAATTCAAGTTATTTCTTAGACAATACTATTTTGCCTAGATAGCAGGGCGGTGTATTGATGCGTGGTTGACCGCATGAGTTCTGGTGTTCGTTCTGAAGTTGCCAAACTTATCAAAAATGTAAGCTTAATAGTGGTCCTTTCTCGGAATAGTAGCGAAAAGTATCCATATTCATCATATTTACACTAGTTAAATAGTGACTGTCTGGGTTAGATTTTTTACCTGTATTTCTAGGGTTTCTCCGTGAAAATTATTCGAGAGTTCGTATCTCTCGTTTGTGAATAAATAAATACTGAACAAATGACTGGGATCTTAATCAAAAAAAAAACATTTATGTGAAAAAGTTCTGAAAAAATCTTTCGAACTTTTTCGTCCATTGGGCGATATGTAATTTAATTGGAGCACATTATTCGTTTCTCGGAGAAAATCACACGGGGTCTTTGAGTCCGATATCGCCAAACTGTTGCGTTGTTCTCTGACCGATTGCAATTAGTCTAGCCCTTCTGGTAAGCATTGTTGATGATAATTTTACTTCCCCTGTAATATCCAACAATTGATAAAGATATGTGACAAGCTAAACATTTACTTCTCTGCTATGTTTGCTTTCTGTTTCATTCTTTCTTTCTTTCCTTTTTCCTCTCTTTTTTTTCTTTTCTTCTGTCCTTTTTTTTTGTCGGACGTCAATATTTGGGGGGGCTGAAGCCCCCCCCCAAGCCCCCCCTTGTCTATGCCCTTGAGATGTGCCTGCAATTTCTTCCGTTATTGCACCACTTCTGTAAGGTTGTAGTAACTTCTGTTTCCAGTTTGCTGTGTCTACTATTCCCTCAACAAACTGGAACTTCGTTAATGAATTTGGAGATTGTGACTACCCCCGTCAAGGACCCGTCACTTCCGGAGAATTTATCAACAATTCGGCCCAGTTCATCGTCGTCTACACAAATTATGGAGATGTCTGCTGCATTTGTAATATCACCACTTCCTGTGCAAGTCATTGGTGACTATTACACCAGTATCTGGTTTTGCTGAATCAGGCCATTCATTATTGAATGTGCTGAGATTATATAGGGCTCCGCTGCAACTACCATTGTCGGCACCCCTGCAGCTTTCTTAACCCGTACTACAACCATGTATGCCTGGATCCAGTTATGAATGTTGTCAGCCATCAGGTCTTGCATCACATTCGACTTCCGGTTATGCAAATCTTCACTTCCATCTCTAACCTGTGAGGCTTGCGGTATCGTATTTAGTCCTATCCTACACAGGTAGTGAATGCTGCTTATCTGCACCTTCGGCCAATGTTTTGGAATTTTTTACCACCTCGGAACAATTCGGGTTGTTCTTTCATTTTTATCTCGCCTTACGAAGTAAAGGGGAGATATTCCGGGGGGGAAGAGGATGTCGTCGTCGGTGTCCCAGGCCTGGAAATGATAAGCTTTTTGGTTTAGCAAATTGAAAAAAAAAATCTAGAAAAATTAGAAAAATATTTAAAAAAAAAAAAATATGGGGGGATGAGTATGCCACCTGTGGGTACTACCCCTGGGGTGCTCCAATGTTAAAATCCCGATGATAGAGTTTTGCGTTTAGCTGAAGTGCACATGTGCATCTGTACTTAGAAAGTTTGTTGCAGTTGTCAGCTGTCATTAGATGATTATGAAACTTGGTACAGATGTTTCTTATGATTAGAGGATGTACCTGCGCTATTTTTGAGAAGAAATAATAATTTTTCGCCAAATTATGGCAAATGAATGAGTTTTCTGTTTAGGTAAATTGTACATGTAGGCCTCTACATGTATACATGTACATGGTAAGTTTGCTGCAGTTGTCAGCTGTCACTCAATGATTATGGAACTTGGTACACATGTTTCTTATGATTAGAAGATGTACCTGTGCTATTTAGGAGATGAAATATTAATTTTTGTTCAAATTCTGAGGGTTTTGTCTAAGTAATCACACATGGTAATCTGCCAATAATAATGTACATGTATATACACCTGTACATGAAAAGTTTTCTGAAGCTGTCGACTTTCCAAGTTCAATGTGTTTTGATGATGTGCATGTGCTATTTAAGAAATGACATTAAATATGAATTTTTGACCTAATTATTGCAGTTTAGACTTTGTACCTTTCCATTGACAAGGTTTTTGTTGGGCAAAAATTTACATGTAGATCTGTACATGGAAAGTTTGTTGAACCTTTCGTGGGATGATTATAAAACTTGCTGGACATGTTTCATGTTACCCCTCAGCCCATAGGGCTGTGGGGTCTTGTCGTTGCCATGTACGTACGTCCGTCCGTCCTAGCGTCCGTCCGTCCGTCAACATTTTCTTGTCCGCTAAATATCTGCAGATCTATGAAGTCGGGCCTGACCAAACTTTGGTGAGAGCTTCCTGAATGTTGACAGATGAAATGATTAGATTTTCAGATGGCTATGATGATGTCATGATTTTTAATTATTTTTTTATTATTTATTGATGGCGTAGCTTTTGCACTGTTATCTATGCCCATCAACATGTTCTTGTCCGCTGAATATCTGCAGATCTATGAAGTCAGGCCTGACCAAACTTTGGTGAGAGCTTCCTGAATGTTGACAGATGAAATGATTAGATTTTCAGATGGCTATGATGATGTCATGATTTAAAAAAAAAATTATTATTTATTGATGGCTTAGCTTCTGCACTGTTATCTATGCCCATCAACATGTTCTTGTCCGCTGAATATCTGCAGATCTATCAAGTCGGGCCTGACCAAACTTCGGTGAGAGCTTCCTGAATGTTGACAGATGAAATGATTAGATTTTCAGATGGCTGTGATAATTTCATTTTTTTATTTTTTTTAAATTTTTTAATTCATTGATGGCTTAGCTTTTGCACTGTTATCTATGCCCATCGGGAACCCTTGGTTGCATGTTTCGTTGTGAATTTTCAAGGTTCCCTGATACAAGAAAGCCTGGTCCATTCATGATTCTCATTGAATGAAGGACAACATTTTTCTTAAATTTTGCTATTAAATCATTCTATTCTACATGTACATCATATGATTTATTCCAAAACTTTTGCATGAACCATATTTGTGTCCACACATTTAACTGGTACAACATAATGCTTCAGTTTTTGTCACCAAACATGTTACTGTACCTTGGAAATTATGTAAAACGAGTGATTAGGAGAGCCCATTTTTAGCCTGACTGTGTGCAATTTTGAATCAGTTTGCATACCTGGAGCTTATGCCCCCCCTTCCCCCAAAATAATGATAAGGGTGGGCCTGTGTCAATAAGTGTGTTTACTTGTTATCACACTTGTGCAATGCATAAATTGCCACTGATAAAGCTACACTTCCTTGCATGCTGTAATCCCAGCACACCACTCACATGAAACCGAAGTCTGTTATATACGGTATCCAGGGATTTTTTGCAGGTTCCGATCCCAAACTCCCAGTTCTTTTTCGTAATTCATTATTGAGGGTCCAAATTTTTTAAGTGAATTTCAGCGCAAAGAGCCTGTGATCAATCACAAAACAGAGGTTTATTAACATGAAATTCAATACCCAGCTATGCAATCAGATCGATATTGAGGCTTCCAGAAGCTTTTTCTAGGAGTATTTCCTTCAGAAATGCTTTCAAATTGAACAACAACACTACTTTCGTTTTTTGTTTCATTTGAGTTTTGGGTGCCCATAAGTTTTCCAAAACTAAACTGGCTCTAGATGCAGCCCTGATCCTACTTGACTAAAAAAAAACAGGCTGAGGGGTCCACGCACCTTTTAGGTGCTTGCCTGCAATTCATGTTATATCTGTGGTGATGTTACTGACATACACTGCCAAGTAAGTCTCTGGTCATATACATGATTCCCTCATTGTTATATCTCTGGTGATGTTACTGAGATACCCTGCCAAGTAGGTCTCTGGTCATATACATGATTCCCTCATTGTTATATCTCTGGTGATGTTACTGACATACACTGCCAAGTAAGTCTCTGGTCATATACATGATTCCCTCATTGTTATATCTGTGGTGATGTTACTGACATACACTGCCAAGTAAGTCTCTGGTCATATACATGATTCCCTCATTGTTATATCTCTGGTGATGTTACTGAGATACCCTGCCAAGTAGGTCTCTGGTCATATACATGATTCCCTCATTGTTATATCTCTGGTGATGTTACTGAGATACACTGCCAAGTAAGTCCCTAAATTATACATGATTCCGTCATTGTTATATCTGTGATGACATTACTGAGATACCCTGCCAAGTAAGTCTCTGGTCATATACATGATTCCCTCATTGTTATATCTCTGGTGATGTTACTGAGATACCCTGCCAAGTAGGTCTCTGGTCATATACATGATTCCCTCATTGTTATATCTCTGGTGATGTTACTGAGATACACTGCCAAGTAAGTCCCTAAATTATACATGATTCCGTCATTGTTATATCTGTGGTGACATTACTGAGATACCCTGCCAAGTAAGTCTCTGGTCATAAATTATACATGATTCCCTCATTGTTATATCTCTGGTGATGTTACTGACATACACTGCCAAGTAAGTCCCTGGTCATATACATGATTCCCTCATTGTTATATCTGTGGTGATGTTACTGACATACACTGCCAAGTAAAGTCCCTAAATTATACATGATTCCCTCATTGTTATATCTCTGGTGATGTTACTGACATACACTGCCAAGTAAGTCCCTGGTCATATACATGATTCCCTCATTGTTATATCTCTGGTGATGTTACTGGCATACACTGCCAAGTAAGTCCCTGGTCATATACATGATTCCCTCATTGTTATATCTCTGGTGATGTTACTGAGATACACTGCCAAGTAAGTCTCTGGTCATATACATGATTCCCTCATTGTTATATCTCTTTTGATGTTACTGAGATACCCTGCCAAGTATGTTTCTTCTGTTATCACTACATGATCCCCTCATGATCATTTGGAGAAGAGGGTTAGGACAATTCATCCGTGATATGTTTGTGATGTCAGCATAGTGATAAACAACTATGATACAGTGGCACAAACCAGACAGATCATTATATTGTCCCATGATTGTAGAATAATTACTGAAGACTATACCCCTTATACTTGTATAACTCCTCCACTATCCCAGGGGCTGAATCCCGACCCCAAGCATGCCAAGGAACTGAGCCCCACCATCTATCTCCAGAAGTAAGCCTCACTCCACCCCATAATTTCACCCTCTATTTCCCGAACCAGCTTCAAGCCATAAAGTAATTGTGATAAATGGAGTAATTTATATTTGAGATATTTTTGCTTTTTATCGAGCCCGTAGCTTTAGCTGCGGAAAGCTCGATATAGGTGCCACAATGATGTCCGTCTGTCTACCTGTCTATCTATCTGTCTATCTGTCTATCTGTAAGACCAAGTAAATGTTAAAGTTTTGGACTTAGAAATTTTTCCCTCAGGACCAAGTAAATGTTAAAGTTTGATCCTAAGGCCTGCCCGACCGCCGAACCCTCATATTTCAGATGCTTGCATCAGGCTACACATATTGAACCCATCCACTACCCTGGGGGAGCATGTCCCCACCCCTCGGACCCCAGGACCAAGTAAATGTTAAAGTTTTGGACCTGCCCACAGCATCTCGGCCTCAATTATGTCTCCTAAACTAAGACCATCCCGACCCCCCGAACTCTCATCTGTTCCAAATGCTTACATCTGGTTACACTTTTTGAACCCATCCACTACCCTCGGGGAGCATGTCCCCACCCCTGGGGCACCGAGCCCCACCCTCTATCTCTGAACTCATTCATTACCGAGCCTCATTTCTGGCCTCAGTACCAGTAGCTCCACAGCTGAGTCTCAACGTGTGCCGTGCACAAATGTCCATCACAGAAGCTGTCGACCAAAAGTTCATTTCAAAAATATTTTGTTTATGAAAGTGAATAAAATTTGAAACTTTATATCTCCATGAAATACACAAGCATCAGAAATTGTGTTTGTGTTATTTTTATAATTATATACATGAAATTATGCATGCAAATTTCATGAAAATGTTTTTATCTGTTTGATAAAAATGCTTCAACAAAAATAACATCGAAATTGTCATGGTCTGGTTTCAGATGTACGTAATCTCTGGCTGGTAAAATTTATAGCTGATTGTAGTATCCATTCCCTGGATAAAGATGATAATTTCCTCATTTTATTTCATCCACATATAACTTGTAAATTAAAGTTTTTATCTGGTAGAAATTCCGTTGATAGTCATTATATTACGTGCAAAATAATGAAGCAGAAGGTTTTTTTCTCGTCTGATTCAATCGCGTCCGTGCTCCGTTTCTCTGAACCGATTTCAATGAATGACGTATCATTGTAAAGCCCATTCATTCAGCTTTCTTCTCGTAGTACAATCTCCATCGGATGGCCAGTGAAACGAAAGATTTGATTGGATTGAAAACAGTGTTCACGAAACGATCTTTCTGATAAGCCCGCTGTTTTGGGCAAGTGGATTGGATAAGAGCGTTTACGTCACAAGGCGAGCCAATCGGGTTGCCTCATTCATCGCGGGTTTGTTTGGAGAAATCAAAACAGAAAAGATGGAGGGAAATTCTGACAAGTTGGTGTCGGACAATAGCGAAACATTTGGGAAATAAATTTACCAAACGTATACGATCGTAGGAATTCTCAACAATGGATATATACCTGTACCTTGACAGAAAATTTGACAGAAAATATCTCGTGAATTCGTCAGATTTCTCAAGGAATCGTATGATTCTTCCAGGTATTTGAACATTCGCAAATGTCTGCCGAAAATGCGCGATGTTCTCAAAGATCTCTTCTCGGATTATAGTTTTATTTCGTTATATTTTTCATTCAATACGAAAATGCTTTATATATAATCGGATAGATAGCGATCTTATCTTTCGATATATGTATGGTTTATGTGATATTTCTTCCTGAACAGACCAGGAAAATAAGAATTCCAACGGTGGTGTATACGGCCGACTTCATTTTGGAAATTTTCGTGATTTTATTTTTTATCTGCATTTTCAAACAACGATCTTGAAATAATTTCTCTGTTAGTCAAATCCAAATTTCAGAAATTGTTACGTGAGAAAATAAGCTTCATAAACATATAGGCCTTTAATTACATTTGACAATGCTTAGATATGAAAATTCTATTTTCCCACGACAGTTATGTTTTGCGCCATATGGCGTCTATGGGGTTGAGGAGGCCCAGATCTGTGACGCCAAATGGCGCTTACGGTATCGAATGAGTTAAACGAAGCTTTGCCCGACCCCATACCGATATATAGCCTGGGAGTTTAGATCATGCTACAATTATTCAACCTATCCACTACCCTCGGGGAGCATGTCCCCACCCCTGGGGCACCGAGCCCCACCCTCTATTTCTTAAACTAAGCTTCGCCCGACCCCATACCCTGATATAGTCTGGGAGCTTAGATCATGCTACACTTATTCAACCTATCCACTACCCTCGGGGAGCATGTCCCCACCCCTGGGGCACCGAGCCCTACCCTCTATCTCTTAAACTAAGCTTCGCCTGACCCCATACCATCATGTATTCAAGGAGCTCACATCATCATACACTTATTCAACCCATCCGCCATCTACCCATCCACTACCCCCAAGAGCATGTCCTCACCCCCGGGGACATAGAGCCACACCCTCTATATCTCATATACCCTCATATATTCTGGGAGCTTGCATCATTCTACAATTATTCAATGCATTGCCCGACCCCATACCCTCATATTTCAATTTCAAATGTTATATCTCTTATATGTGAAACTAACCTACTATTAGGTATGAGATGCAGTGTACATTGTATATACACACACACAACAAATGCCCTACAATATATACTTTATAGTAATTACTAATACGGTAATTTCCCTATTAATTCGCGATGTAGTGATGAAACTCAGCACTCCAAAAATTGGCTACTTTCGAATTATTTGTTGAGCGAATTCTAGAAAAACGCGAGTGTTCGAATTAAATATCGCGCCGACTTTCACGGAGAATCCAAAATGGCGGACCGCTTCGCCGTGGTCGTAGTGATCGTATTTATTACTGTGTATTAACTTTGATATCTCATCAGTTTCCATAAAATGCAGTGTATGATGTCAGAAAATCTCCTCTACCCTGATAAAGGCGTCTAATTTTATTCGAGGAAGTCGAGCATATTTATCGAGCGACAAGTTCAGCACGATCATGCAGATTTTTGAGCTGACGTCCGTAAATTCGCGTCCATAATAACATCGCAAAAGTAGGCCAAAACATTGAACGTATTCCTTCCTTTTTGTTCAGTATTAGCTATGATCTATATTATGAAACCTAACTGACATGGAATTGAATGAATATTCTGGAAATATAAAACTATACACATATTAGAGTATTCCATGTTCGAGTCGTTCGGTATGTCGACGTTGTTGTTGTGAACCCTGAAAATGAACCAACGGCAAATTTGTGTAGGATTGTATAACGAAGTTTTAGACAGACTAAACTTTTGGTCTTCACTGTGCATGATTTTACACACACCATCCAGGACTTGAATAAATATCCCGGACCTATGATACGAAATTAATGTTGAATTAACGGCGGATTGTACAAGAGAACCGAGTGTCAGTCGGCAATACACGTTTCGATTGGTTTGTTTCAAGTATGAGAATATCTATTACGGTATCGGTACTGTAACAGTTTACTAAAAGTAAAAGTCGAAGTATGATATCGTTCTGAATATTAATTAAATACTGGTATGTTCTCATCTCCGAAACTTTACTTAATGCCATTTAAATGTTTCTCAAATTTGTTTAGCACATAGAGTAATGGAATGGCGATAGCGATGTTTTGATTCTTAGTGTAAAAATGCGCGGTGTAATTCCAAAGAGTTTTTGATTGCTGGAATTTTGGTAAGTTCGTGGGTATTCGTAAGAAATATTTTCATTCACAATAAAATATTTAACAAAACCGGAAAGAGTAAGTCTTTATGATAACTATATTTGAACAAAACAGAGCACATGCAGAGATGATTGTTGTCGGCGCTTCACATGTGATTCACTGTGTGATTTCCTGTCTATGTTTCATTAAACGATAGATGCAATCAAAGCCAAGATATAACAAGTTTGAATGAGGTATTGTGAAATTTACAGGACGAACAAGGGCCACACATTAACACACAAACCCATAATACTGCAGCGTTAATTTGAAACCCCTTTAAATTGCCTCTTGCTGGTGAATCGCGCATCCTCACCCAGAGCTGAATTTGGGCTTCCGAAGGGACAAGGTATTCCCCAGGCAATCAATTCAATGTTATTACACACGATCTCATTTGCATATGAATAAGTGTCATTTCCAGTCTGGGTGAAACTTGCATGCTGCACGTGGACTCTCCTATTTCACTATATATTTCATGCTGTTCAGATTCTCTCCACTGGAAACATCTTGTCACCCCTATCCTGACCTTGGATTCTTCCATTTTATGTGGTTTTCTCTGGAGGACAAGTTGTGCTGAATGGGGAAATAGCTGGACAGGCTAAAAATAAACTAAACACTTCATTAGCAAACCATCCCGGTACTCAAAACAATGTAGCCATTGACAATTTAAATATCAAAGGAGACCTGCAGCAAATGCCATTCATGTGGAGGCTTGGTGTTTCAGTAGGAAATTGAGGGGCACTGAGGGGGTATACTATTATGTCGTGCGATGTGAACACATCGTTTCAAGTTTTTCCTATACAGTGAACCTTAACTATGATAATAATAAAAATACGGCCTCTTTCACGAACATGCTATTAGATATTGTATTGTATGTTGAGTATTATTAGAAGGGAGAAAAATCAGAGAACCTGATGAAGAATGCAGGACGAGTCAGATCGATCACCGTAATCCTGTAGGTTTGTTTACGGTCAAATATACTTACCACATGGGGTCTGCGTAAATACCTCACCTTGTCGTGTGGATAATAACACGGACGTATGGACTGTTAGGGGGAGGGAAGGGGGGAATGGATGTTCTGAAAGAAAAAAGGAAACCCTTTCACCATTGTTTGTGATCTTCCAGGCTTGTCGATACGTTGTCATGCACAAACAAGTGATGCTCGAGAATTGTAATCCAGATTTTTTATTTTTAGAAATTTTTATTGATCAAAATACTAAAATAAAATCAACGTTAAATGTACATCCTTCCAAAAGGCTTTTCGTGATGGCTCATTTTTGACGTCAAATAATGGTCGTTTGATTGTCCACTTCACCTGAAAATATAACGAATAGCATACAGCATACCGAAAGGTTAAATCGCATCTTGCTTTCCCCAAATGAAGAATTCAGTTGCTGTGAAGAAATCTGATGCAATTCACCAGCACACGCGTTACAACTTGATATCTCCGCGGGAACGTCACCCGACAAAGTTTGAACTCTGCTCCCTTCCAGTGCCTCCTTTGAACACGGCCAGTGCCTCCCATACGAATAATACAGGGCAGGTCGGGCAGGTAAATGGGGGACAGCGAGGGGTTTAGCAGATACGACGAACAAATATATTAACGTTGAAGATCTCTCAAATTTGTTACTTAAAATAATGTGTGCTTTTCAAACAAAAGAATGCTGGTTTAAAGAAAGATATTTGATATACGAACGCTGGAAACTGAAGAATGATTTAATAGCGGGCCGTGTGCAGACACTCGACCATGTGCGGGGGACTACCGTATATATTTTTCCCGACTGCGGCGAAACGCGATCAAGTTAGGATAAAATTACAGGACTGCGGAGTTAATTGAATCAATTGTTTTCCTTATAGACTGTAAGTAATAGTAATTCAGTCTGATTATATTGTACCATTCCCTGTTGTTTCTCTGCGCTTACAAATAATAGCATACGCCGATATACTATACGAGATTCTAGTAACACATTCACTTTTACTTTCATCGACACGAACTCCGTGGCGAAAACGGGAGTGTTCGAATTTATTGTTTCACGGATATTGAAAATGCTCCCGTGTTCGTTTTATTAGGATGGACAAAATCACGACAGCGGAAAAATCGGCCGTTTTCGAATTAAATTTGGAAGGTGAATTAATAGGGAAATTACCGTACATGTAGTTTGATGACATTATTTTGTTTCAGAAGTACAATATTAAATAACCTGGCGGGGGAATCCTGCAGTACTGAACCTCTATCAGGTTTGAATTTCCTGTCGCCTTATATGAAGGACAAAATTTCCTTCAATTTTGCTATCAAATCATTCTATTCCACATCATATGATTTAGCTTAAAGCTTTTACATGAACCATATTTGTGTCCACACATTTAACTTAATATATTAATTAAAACTGAGTTTGTGGTGTCCCAGTTTTACCAGTGCACATTATTATGTAGCATTACACATGTATGATTGAAAACATTTGTCATTATATTTTATTTGCATACATATGTGAGGGTTCACCTACAAGGCTGGTGTCCCATTCCATACTGTAAATGATACCTCTACTCCAACTATTACATTGTTAATAGCTCTGTCAGAAAAGGGATTATATAATTCACGTACATGACACAAAGTTACACCAAGAAGTTCCGTGGTCCAAATTGCACGGTCAATTGTTCCTAAGTATACATGTACATATACGTAATGAGCTGTATATGCTTACTTTGAAAAAGAAATGTAATCTTTATTTCAAGTTTTATAATATAGTTCCTTTCAATCCAACCTCAACATCACTGATATAGAAACCATATATTTATGTATTGTCTTTTCAAATATGTGCATTGCCAATGATGTGCAACCTCAAATGATGTGCCACCCTAAAGGGCTTGATCTTTTTGCGAAGCTGCGTGTTCTTATCATTATTAGTCTACCTTTTATATTATTACCTTCTATGCCTTACAGAAATAGTGCCTCTTAATAACATTCTATTCGCATTTATTGGGTATAGTCCCAGCAGGTCCTAGAATCTGTGCTGTGTATTTTGTGATGTCCTTATATGAAGTTCATGAATTGGTGTATCAATTTGCATACAAATGACAATCCCCTAACCCCCAGGATTCTGAGCTTTGTCCCAAAGCCCATTCACGGTTTTGAGGTCCATATGAAAGTCTGTCTCCTAAAGTTGATTGTATTATAGAGTTTCTCTTGAGGTACATATTAAAGTCTGTCTCCTAATGTTGATTGTATTTATTTACAGGTATTTCTTTGATCAGTCATTACAGGCCATACTTCCCATCTCTCTCTACCTGGCCACAAAGTTTTGGATGTACTGGACATGGTTTGTCTATTTCTGGCCGTGTATCCTTCTGATGTATAGTTAGTCACATCGCACATCACCTAGACATCCTCAAGAGAAACATATTCTCATAGTTTATATGTGTGTTTAATTTTTCTCTCCATACAAAGATTTCATGTTGTCATGCCATGTGTATTTTCCCATGAAACATGTTTGAAGATGGGTGGGGGAGGGGGAGGTTGAATTAAATAATGTTAATTTAAAACCATTCTTTCTCTTATGACTTACTTGATATGCAAATTGCTTCATTGAGGGAGGAGAGTGGGGCTGAATCCCATACCAAACTGTCATTTCTGTACTATGAAGCTAGCACAGTATAGCGCAGATTAGGAAGGATACGCCTTCAGTGAGACTTTAGGAGGGTACCACTCATGGGATGACAAAGCTGTGGGGGCAAGATCAACTCCACAGTTAGGAAGGGTGAAGTATTCGTAGTCAGACATTCTAAGATTATTTCAGACATGCACATGTTTTCAACCTGTAAAAAACATTCCAGGCCATTTGCCCTTCAGGTCATTTGCCCCTCGGATAATTGCCCTTCTGACTGTTTGCCCTTCCAGGCCATTTGCCCTTCAGGTCATTTGCCCTTCCAGGCCATTTGCCCTTCAGGTCATTTGCCCTTTGGACTATTGCCCTTCGGATAATTGCCCTTCTGACCATTTGCCCTTCCAGGCCATTTGCCCTTCCATCCATTTGCCCTTCACACTATACATGGTATATGGAAAACTGATTTAGTAAACTTTTGACGAATATATTCAAGTTCTTAATGTTTATTCACAAAGAAAATATATCAAACTTCAAAAAGAAAAGATATTTTCATCTGGTAGCTGTTAAATTAAAGCACCAAAAACATACATCTGTTAGTATGAGACGAATATATTCAAGTTCGGTCTTAATGTTTATTTCATGCAACAAAACCAGTGATGTGTTAATCAGGATTATCTGCGAGTGACCCAAGCCTGGGGAGTGATGGGTGATCAGTGAGGGGTTAATCTGGATTATCTCTGACTATTTATATTCTTTTTCTCGTTAGTGGCATTTCTTACTCAGCGCTTTCATCTGATACTTCAAATACCAATTAGATTTTTTAATGAAAGAAATCGCTTTGAACAAACAAGTTTAGTTCAGTAAGGCATTCACACACGTATCTCTAATTTCAACAATTTAAATGTAAATAAATATCTTTTCATATCTTTACACTTCATTGAAGGATTGTTTATATGCATTTTACATTTGATTTTACTTTCAGAAAAAAATAAACATGTTGCTGTGGTTTAAACAATTTCCAAATAAATATCTGCTTTTTGATATGTGTCTGGAGGGCAAATTTTGATATCTTTTCTTTGTGAACTTTTGTGAAACACCACTTGCATGAAATAAACATTAAGACCGAACGTCAGAAGTTTACTAAATCACTTTTCCATGTACCATGTATAGTGTGAAGGGCAAATG
>JAVTVY010049709.1:0-24980 GCA_036873755.1 Hanleya hanleyi | reverse complement strand
ATCGAAATTGGCACTGAAATATGCGTTGCTGATGCGACGTCGGACTGACGTAAGATCGACGTGTCACTGCCTACCGCAATGTATACCGACGCGACTCAACCTGTTGCCGGTGTCATG
Organism: Hanleya hanleyi; assembly: GCA_036873755.1. Classification (NCBI taxonomy): domain Eukaryota; kingdom Metazoa; phylum Mollusca; class Polyplacophora; order Lepidopleurida; family Hanleyidae; genus Hanleya; species Hanleya hanleyi. The sequence continues at coordinate 24,863 of JAVTVY010049709.1, read as the reverse complement.
CCGACGTGTCCATGCTATCTGGGTTTCAGCCGACACAAGAGCACTACAGATTGATTTTGGTGGATTCTGAAAATTCTGGAGGATTTTCAATTACACGAGACAAGACATGCACTCTCTGAAACTTTGTGTCGAATTTGTAGTGCTGTCTAACACAGATTCCGGATTAAACCCCAAAGAACACACGAATTGAATCTGCTTCTAAGGCCAACGTGTTGAAAGCCGAGATTTATGTTCCCTGAATCAGTCACTAAATGTATGTACTATATAGTGCAGTACGCTACACTCCTCCCTTCCTTAGATTAATGCTACACAATTAGAACTTGCTTTCAGATAACGACTGGAGGAGTTGCTAAGTACTTGCTCTCATTAGTGCACTTAACTGAAAAGTGGGCTTCTTATTTGAGTTTTCAATACGTTTATAATTCAGTTTCAGAAATAGAACACAATGAATTCTTCACAACTTTAGCAGCTTCTATTATACTGTGCGTTAGCTAATCTATTTAAACTTTAACTGTCTTACAGTGTTAAATGTGTTCCCAACTGGATTTAATGAAAACTCTTTGAACATGTAAATACACAATTTAACTTCAAGCAACTGTAAAACGCAAACTCCAGAACGATTAAAGTTCATTTTTTGATCATTCAATAACTTTCCTTGTTTTAACTCCAGTAATGTCACTCTTCAAATAAACAATTGTAAATTACACTTATTTTGACACAGCAAAGTCATTGAATCGCTGAGGTAATTTTACATCGCGAGACAGCCTGGTCACTGGGGTGACAAACTGTATAACTGTCATTGGCATAGTGCTCAGTTCATTATCGTCATCCTGATCACTGTCACTCATAGGTTTCGGCTGATTGAATTTCTTCACATGTGTTGAATTGTACTGGACACCTTCTGTTGATTCGATAACACAGCTGTTTCCATTGTTTCTCGACTAGTTTGTAAGGTGTTGGATGAAACGGAGTACTGAATTTGTCACGTCGCGTCTGTTTCACGAGGACATCAGGATCGGTTTCCAACTCACTGTCTTTCGCGCCGCGTTTCTCATCCATGTACAGTTTCTTCTTATGTTTCGAAACCATGTCTCTGTCTCACACCGCTTCAATCAATCTGTTATTTTCGGAATTTTCAATTCCTGATAATTTAGTCCTAAGTTTTCTACTGAACAGAAGTTTCGCGCATGAGACACCAGTTGTACTGTGTGGTGTCGTTCTATACGCAAATAAATTAGTTCTTCTCTGTGACGCAGTCAGTATGTCGGCACCTCTTCCCACTTCCCTTATATGTGTTGTAATCACATCCTTTCTCCACTCACGTGACTTCACTTGAGCAATTCGGATGCGTTTCATCATCGACCTGTTCTGTCGTTCTACTTCTCCGTTGGCTGCTGTATATAATATAACCCGTCTATATTTCACACCGTTGTCACTCAATTAATTCTCAAACACTTTGAAATGAATTGAGACCCATTATCTGACGTAACTGACAGAGGGAGACCATGACGAGAAAACATATTCTCCAAGGCGTCAATTATTTGTTTCCCTGGTAGTATCTTTGTAACTTCAATTTCATAGTACCTACTGTATTAATCTACAATTACAAACACATAATGTCCTGTCGGTAGAGGCCCCAGCACATCGATGGCAAGATCCTGCCATGGACCAGTTGGCAGTGGTGTTGGTGTGAGTGGATCAGGTTGTGGAGCTGCACTGACAATTTGGTAGCCATAACACGACCTCACAAATCTTTCCACATCTTTGTCCATACCTGCCACCACACCTTGGTTCGTAACATCTGTTTCTTGCTCACTATACTTAAGTGACCCTGGTGGGCTAATTCTACACATTTCGTACTCAGTTACTTTGGAAATACCACGAGGTAAAAAATAGCCTATTTGCTGAGTTCATTCCTAACAGAAAAATAGTTCACACACGATTTGACCCATCTCGCTTCACGCGTGCAATTTCTGGCTTCAGAAAATTCTGAATCCGTTTTCGAAGTTTCTTCCACTTCACGTACATCTTCTTCGGTGGACATAACCTTAACAACGAATCTCACAAACTCCTCAGTTTGGCTGTGGAGTTTGCTACAGCTGGATTGTTCATTCACATTTACGAGGCGTTGTCCATCATTTTCATGCAGTAGGACCGAATCTAGACCTACATTGCTAGCGACAGTTACCAACATAGTCTGCGTCGCGTTCAGACAAAAATATCCAAGCGATTCTGCTTTAGACATTGTTTCAATTTGTCGAAACTCTGTTGTTGTTCAGGTGCCCAAACAAACACTTTGTTTTTCTTAGTTAGTCTTCTCAAAGCCTCCAATAGCGTTGCTAAATCTGGAATGCATCTAGCAATGAAGTTCCCTAGTCCCAAGAAGCTTTTTACTTCCGAGGCTGTTCATGAGGCTGTGCCTCGACAACTGCTTTGACTCGGTCTGAAGTTGGTCCAATCCCGTTTTCGGACAAACCGTGACCCATGAACGTGATTTTGTCCATGCCATATTTATATTTGTCCATAGTCAGAGTGATATTTTTATCCCTTAATCTATGTAGCACTTTTTCAAATCTCTCATCATGAAGTTGTTTCGTCTTAGCGTGTACCACAATATCGTCTGACAAGTGTTGTACACCTTCACAATCATGGATGACTTTCTCGGGTGCAGAACTGATACCAAACGATATCTGTATAATCCCTGTTCGATGACAAACGTGGGTATCTCCCTTCATGACTCTTCCAATTCCACTTCGTGGTGACCATATTTGAGATCTAATTATGTAAAGATCTCAATTTCATTCACTGTTGGACTCGGATGTCTCTCCCGGAGAACAGCCTTGTTGACTTGACGCATATCCACGCAAAGCCTCATATTACCATTTGGCTTTGGAACTACAATCACAGGACTAACCTATGGTGAAAGACTGTTCACCTTTTCAATGATATCCTGTGACCCAAGCTCGTCTAATTTGTCACGGACATTATCTCGTAAGCTAAAGGGAATTATGTACATACGTTGCGCGACAGGCTGTGCATTTTCAGCTATATGCAGCTTCAGTTGATAATCCTTCAACTTTCCTACACCAGTGAAACAATCCTTGTATTCCTCACGGAGATCAGAATAATCCCCTTCTACAGACTATACACTGCCCAGCTTCAAAACACCCAAATGTGTTGCTGTGTCTCTTCCCAGTAATGCTGGACATTTACCTTTAATCACATAAAACTCACATTCAGTACTGTCTGCTAATGACACGCAAGTTGTGAATTTTCCCAGCAAGTCTAGTGGATTCTCGGACCCATATGCATGCAATTTCTTGTTTGTTTTCTCAAAGTGATATCTAATTTTGTTTCCGTTCAGTTCCACCCACAATACACTACCAATAGGGTTTACTGTCGCACCAGTGTCGACAATCATATCCACCTGGTATCCATCCAAGTTAACCTTAATCAGATCAGATGGTAATTTCTGACCCACACTGAATGCATACTCGTCTTCTGATTCAGACTCAACGGAATAAACTTTTCCTTTCTTCCCTCCGGTCTTTTTATTTCCGCCTGGCTGTCGGGTTTTGTAGAAAACGGCAAAATGTCCATTGTTCCCGCATTTAGTGCATTTTTTATCTCGTGCTGGGCACTGTGGGTCTTTCCAAAAATGCCCGACACGAGCACATCGAAAACATTCAAGTTGTGTCCCGATCCAAGTTTTGTTTTCGGTTTGTAATCTTTTCCACTGGCACCAGAACTAACCTGATTTACCGCCGACCCTGCATCATTTTGAGCAGACCCCATTTGCTTGGAGTGGACTTCTGACATTTTCAATGTAGCTGCAATGGTTCTCAAACTATCTAATGTCAACGAGTGACCTTTCTCAAGCAATTTTTTTCTGAATTTTTGTGACCTACATTTTTCGATCCTTTGGTCACGAATTCGTTCATCTGTCGATTCAAATTCACACAAAATTGCTTTTTGTTTAACCCTATCTGGCCTGGACTTTTTGGGACCTGTCCAAGCCTGGAGGGGCCGAAATGGCTCCCCTAATTATTTTTTTACCCCTTGAGCTAGGGAGCTGAAAGTTACCAGAATATACCCTTGGATCAAGCTCTATCAGAAAATGTAAAAACATCCCAGATGGTCGCTTTGATGACGTCACAGTGACGTCATTTTCAAAAACGTTATTTTGTGGTCGATTTTTCAGTCAGATTTCTCGAATTTTTTATTTATGCAATTTTTCCGCAAAAACTGCATGGTGAATTAGTAAATATTAATGTGATGTGAAATAAAATAGTGTTTGCCCACTTTTCATCGCGGAAAAGTAGTAATCACTTTTCTGGTAGCCCACGCGGTCGCCATATTGAATTTACCCATGATCCTCTTCACGGGGGGTTATGCAAATAATCTCAAAATGACCCCAATATGAAAAGCTATGAAAGTCACGGAGTTTCGGCTCTCAATGTTTTGTCGTTCCGGAGATAGTGCAGAAAGTTTGGTAGGGGGGCCATTTTGCTCTCCCCCAGGTCTGGTAGGGTTAAGTCTTGTTATGAACTGTTCTACTGTTTCACTATCTTCTTGTTTTATCTGTCGAAAACTGTACCTTTCATAAGGGACATTTACTTTTGTCCCAAAATGTTTATTCAAGGTATTTACTGTTTTCAAGTAGGCGCTTTGTCCGTCGTCTTCCGTCAGAGCGAAGAAAATGTGTTGTACCTCTTGTCCGGCACAATGTAATAGCAAGGCTTTTTTCTGTGCGTTTTCCTTGACGCCCTTGCCGACAACGAATAGTTTAAAGCTACGATGCCACCGCTTCTTTGCTTGACCCAGATGTGTGGGGTCGCCATGTGCGTCGAACTTTTGCTTTCCATCTAGTTCAGTTTCCGACATTTTCAGTGCGCGCGTCTGTAATACTTCACTGAAAGTCTCAATAATTTTCCTCTTCGCCAGTTGTAGTGTCGCCTAACACAGATACCGGATTAAACCACAAAGAACACACGAATTGAATCAGCTTCAACGTGTTTAATGGCCGACAGATTACTCGGGAACCCCCAACAGATACAGAGTATGCCCATGTGCTGTGAGAGCAGTAACAATGCGCTTAGAGTAATGTCCCCTGAATCAGTCACTAAACGTATGTACGCTATCAGAATATATTTTGCCAAGCAATCTACAGCCCCATATATCAGCATGACTTAGCTAAAACAGGTGCATCGTCTACTGTGAACAGCGGTCCGACTGAAAGCTATTTTGAGTGGCAGCTGTGTTTGATTTCTGCATAAATTTACGACGACTGTCACACCCTCCGATATACAGACTCAGCGAAACGACAAGAATCATGCTAACTAATTCGCATTTGTAAGATTTTCGAGTCGCAAAACTAAGTGAAAACAGATTTTGAAGTAAATAATCTATTGAAAGTCAAAAGTTGCGAGTAATTCTCACTTATAGCCATTTAGTATGAAGAAGGCGGTGCGATAACCTATCCAACCCGTCCAAATCGTATTTGGAATAGGTCCATTTTGGAACAGAATCACGTAAGAAAGGGTAATGTATCGTCCAATACAGGACAGAAATCTCCGTATACTTTCAATGCGAAGGAACAGGCAGATGCTTTAGAATGTAGTATATACAGTATGGGTCATTATGAGACATCGGCTATTGTTTATAAAAGATTAATGTAACATATATACAGAGATATTATTAGTAACTACTATATCATATTACATTAGCAAGAGCAGGTATTCTTGCAACATTTAAGAAGCATGCTTATACATTAGTGTAGATGAATAAGTTAGAATATGTGGAATTTGGCGGTATCTTGAAATTTATTTGAGTCGATGTGGGTAATTCTCGCGAGTTGAAAGATCTTTTAATCGCGACTTGAATAATGATATGGAAGTAGTAAATTTCAAGTCAGTAGTTCCATACTCGTGCTCTTTATCCCTCTGGCGGTATAAAATGACAGTTGAAGACGGAAGAACGAATGATCTGTAGAGGTTTATGTAGTCCTGTCGAGTAGGATGGTTATGAACATATTGTAACCTGGTAAAGTAGTTCTGCAGGTGTAGTGGTAACGAGAAGGATGGTGTATGACTTTATGAGTTATAAGTAGAGTTGTAATCGTTGATTTTATCATGGAGGTATAAAACAGATCTTATACCTTCATGATTTTATCAACAGTTAACATAGTTAGTTGTGTGAATAGTATGTGCGAGTATCGAAGTTTTACATGTAATGCGAACTATTCGTTTTGAAGGATAGTGAGAGGAGCAGTGTGGGTAGGAAAAGTATTTCCCCATACTATGTTACAAGATGTAACATAGAAGTAAAATAATGAGCAAGGGCATTTTTATTAAAACATTCCTTAAATCTTAATTTAGAACATAGTTTATTTGTGTGGGTTTGCAAGTTGAGCTTATCATTAAAATATACTCCTAGTTTGAAACTTTCAACAAATTCTAGTTCTTCGTCGTTAATTTTAATTGCGGGGAAAAAATTGGCGGACGAGTGATATGGTTTGAAAGGCGTGTATTTTGTTTTGTTAATACTTACCGAGAGTTTATTGCAGCAGAACCACTCATATAGTTGGTTGGAATTCTGGGTTTATTACTTGGGTCAGTCAGTTTGAGTCAATAATTTTGGGTCAGTGGAGGTGTAGCTAGGTAATACTTGTATCGTCGGCAAATAAGGTGATATATATATTATAACCAGAGGCAGCTGTGATGTCATTTATATAGAGTAAGAAGTAGAATGGCTCTAAAATCGAACCTTGGGGAACTCCACATGTGATGGTTTAGGGAGACTAGTTGAGTTCGGTCGGATAAATAACTTTTGAACCAGCCGTTAATATAATTCGAGATGTTTCGAAATCCATGTTATTTTAACTTTTGCAGTAGTATGTCATGATTAACGGTATCAAAGGCTTTACTTAAATCGAGAAACGTTGTTATGCTATATTCTTTCTTTTCTTTGGCGATTGCTAGTTTCTCATAAAGCGTTAATACAGCGTTTGATCGAAATCCGAACTGACCAGGGCAGATAATATATGGTTCTTCAAAACACATGTAGGATATCATTCGATTACCTACGGCTTTTTCAAATACATGGAAGCACAGACATTGTTCTGTAGTTACTGACTATATTTTTGTTTCCATCCTTAAAAATTAGGTTTGAAATGATAGGTTAAGTACGAAACACGGTGGGGAGGTTTTTGTTTATAATAGGCTTTACTAGCGATATTCGGAACCCTTCCAGTCCGGGAGGTTTTTAGGGAATTCACCACGTTAATAATTTCTTCCGTGACGCAGGGTACTAGAGAGAGTTCACTGGTATATTCATTTTTAGATAAGGCATAACATTTTCCTTGGTAGCGTGAATTTTATTTGCGAGTTCGTTGGTTACTGAACAAATATCTGTTGTATCTGATGTAGAGGAGAGGCCTGTTTTGGGGAATAAAATGCACCCCCCGTACGCAGAGGCAAACTATATACCATTTGAAAGCTTGGACTCTCTTCTTTCGGATGAGGTAGGATGTGGTGGTGTGAAAAGTATTGCCGTATGCTGGAAAATTTAGGAAATACAAGAACCATTGGATTGCATATTTCTACTTTTAACCCTACCTGGCCTGGGAGGGGGGGGGGGGAGAGTGCGGAAATTGCCCCCCCAGTGAACTTTTCTCTGTTGCTCCGAAACGACAAAACCGAAGAGGCTGAAACTTGGTGACTTTTAAGCTTATATTATTGGGGTCATTTTGAAGACCCCAATAAGAGGCCTATTTTCATATACCCCTGGGTAGAGGATCATGGGTAAATTCAAAATGGCGGCCATGTGGTATCCACGAAAGTCGTGTTTTTCAATCTTTTCGCTCCATTTCTTCACATTTTCCTTGCCTAAAAGGCCTTGAAAGTATTTTATTTATGCAAAACTAATTATTTTATATTTTATTTAATTTTTTTCGAGAGAAAAATCGGAAAAATGAAAATTTCGAAAAATCGACCCCAAAAAGACCAAAAATGGCTTCCGAGAAGATGACGTCACTGTGACGTCATCATGGCGGCCATCTTGGATTTTATTACATTTCCCGGTAGAGCTTGAACCAAAGATACTGTGTGGCAAGTTTCAGGGCTCTAGCTTTAGTGGTAGAGAAAATATATAGGGCGGGCACTTTCCGCCCCCCCCCCCAGGCTGCGACACGCCCCAAATCGCCCAGGCCAGATAGGGTTAAAATGGGAGTATACGTATTAAAATGACTATATCTTCACTCGTACCAGGCATATGGCAAAACAGTTGGTGTCAATTGATTGCGCAGATCTTCTTGAATCGTCTATCAACAAAATGTGTTATGACGTCATTGACCTGTGACGTCACAGAGGGGGCCATCTGCAAAATACAATTAAATTGCGCCAAACGCACTGAAAACTATGTCAACAGTTTTTTATGGGTGAAATACTTCGTTGTTAAATAGTCAAAATGGTTCTTATGTGGAATTTAGTCATCGATCAAATATTTCGATGAAGATTTGGTGAGATTTCCTTTTAAATCCTCAATATAACGAGCGTCATTCACCATAGGATATTAGGTAAAAAAAACACTAACTACTGCATTAGAGGACGGATTTTCTCGGATGTCAGCCACCAAAAATAATTTAGTTCCGTGATTTAGATATTCAGAGTCATTTGACGTCGTAGCTGTATATTGTTTTGTCAAACGTACAAATTAGCTTAAAATTGTAATGGGGGATCATTTCAAAATATCCACAAAACATACGAGAAGACGCAGAGTGGCGCAAAGTTACAAAATTGGCGAAAGAGTGCTGTGGGCATCAGTTTTTACATCAACTATTTATCTAATTTTCTGACAGCATTAAATAGATCACTGTTATACAAAAACATGTCTATAAACATACCCACTCTCCTGGTATATCCCGATCCCACAAGAGCCTGAGTGTAGCAGTTTTATTATAATATCGCTACAAGTATTCATATGTACCTCACAGCAGGTGTTTCATATAATTATGGGATCATAAATTCTGTATATCACTGGAATACCAGGGTCCAAGCCTATAAATCATAAATACAATAGGACAGCCCCGAGATAGACCTCTTCAATAGAATAATAATACTTATTTATTTCAGATGGCTGCAATAGATACTGGTAAACTACGACGAGAAAAGTTGCTTCTTCGCATCTTGAGAACACATATAGAACTTTCGAGCCAAAATGTTAGCACAAATGCATGATGTTCTAGTTTGCACAGACATATCATAACTGTAAGTGAGATCGTGGGAGATAACATGATCAAGTTATTTGGCGTTGTCAACGCAATTCAGCTGTGAGCCAGACAGTTTAACAGAGTGTGCTCTCAGGTCATTGAACTTTACTGGACGAAAACACATGCATAAGAATTTCTTAGTGATGAAGACAATATTATTGTCAGTCGGAAAAATATCACATATATCAAGTGGATTTTAAAGGCCTTTGGCAAGAGGAGCTAATAAGGCATAAGTCGTCAGCGTATAATAGGTGGTTAAAGAAGACTCCGGCTACATTACATCCTAAATTGGACCGAGATATTTTGATGTCGAGTTCATGTATGTAGACATTAAAGACAGAATTCCTCCTTGGTGAACTCCATTTCCAGCAGAGAACCCTCCGAGAAGGCATAGTTTACCCACATTCTGGTGGCCATGATAGGCGCAAAAGGACGCCATTGCCCACGTGACGTCAGGTCAAGTTTAGGCACTGAGTAATACTTTAACGTTGGCTCTATTGCAAAACCCGGAAAATAATTAGCATTGTGGCTTTCAAAATGCAAAATATCCAAACAATATTGAAGATGTTATTGTCTCGGAGTTAAAGGGGCATTTGCAAACACAAAACATCGCATGTAAATGTCCGTGCATAAAATAATACAGCATTCAAATGTTAAGAAATGGTTCGCTGCCTAACCTCGGCATGACGCCACATGGATCATGACGTCGTGTCTCGCCTTTTGTCGTTAGAGACTTCCATCTCGGGACTGTTCTATTGATATTTATGACATATAATCTCCAATATTATTATCTCGCTTATTCTGTTTCGCACATCGTGTCAGGGCAGAATTACCGCTGCTAGAGATATTTATGCAGTAGGTATTGAAACATACCAATCTTAGAGATTTATCTGCTTTGACACATTTTATGTGTACGCTGGTTACCAGTGCTATTTCTTCTAATGTCTTCTGTGGTTTTCAAGGTACATAAGGCCCAAGCTCTGTACAGCATTATTACTGTTTTATTATCAGAGGTGTCGGAACAAAATTTTCGCTCATGATCTTTTGTAGGTATTGAAAAATGCTAGTCTTCATTCGATTTGATCGGATTTACACATTTCATGTGTATTCTTAAGGGAGCGTGTCAAAAGTTTTGACGTTCAAACTAAAAGAATGCGTCAGAAAATGAACAGGTACTCGTTCTTTTTCTTCCAGCAAACGAACGTTCGACAGTCAGAAAATGAACACTACCCCGTCAGAAAAATGAACGTCAGAAAAAGAACATTCTTTTTTGAACGTTCAAATTAGTATGTATGATAGCGTTCAGAATTCGCTGAAGAGCTCACATTACGGCTATCGCGTCGACTCGAGAAAAAAAACAAAAAACAAAAAACAAAAACAGAACACTCGAAAAGGCAGCACCTTTGAGACTTGACTGTATTTATTTTGCACTAGCTTTCGTAGGTATATAACCCACTTCCTCTGAAGAAGTATTTTCGTTCTTTCAAAGCAACTATGGCAAAGTTTTGACGTTGATCTACAGCAAATTCAATAAATGTATCTAATATAATAAAAGTGGATCTTTCGTGCATATTCTGGGGAATTATTTACCGGGAATTATAGAGCGAGCGATATATAGGAACTAACGCGCGTGTATTATTTTTTGGAAGAAAACGAGATGAACTATATAATATTAAACTTCAACAGAGAAATATCACCATACTGATTTGGTTTTATTAAAAGTCCGATGTGACCAAATATCGTAAAGAATGATACAATAATCGGGTGAACAAGTTGGTGAATTTAGCTCCTTAAAATGTTCGTAATTTGAATTAATTTGATAGACAAATAAGGACTTTGTTGCGATATCAAACCACACATTATTATATTACGTATTTGTTCAATAGATGCAATAAGTAAAAGAGCATCTCGCCCGTCCTATGACGCCTTTTGTTTTGATTAGAGCATTATGTTCATCCCTGTGGATGATCACTAAGTCCAATAATGTTCTTTTTTTCTCCCAAGGACCACGACCATGAAATGCAAGGAGTCCCCATGCAGTTCGAAAGCCATGCTTCTCACAACAGGACTAGATCAATAGTTGTTGAATGCATAGCCGCCACCTATCATGCAGTTCGAAAGCCATGCTTCTCACAACAGGACTAGATCAATAGTTGTTGAATGCATAGCCCCCCACCAATCATGCACCAGAATTGAGATGTCTTTAGCTGCGGGTAGGAAATCAGTCATGTTTTGAAATTATTAATATGCATTCATCGAATTTTTAACACCTGTCTTGGTTTTATAAATATAAAGTATATTTGCCGCAGCTCATTTCCTGAACTGAAATTTTAAATTTATTATAGTTCACACTTGTTTAATTGGAATTTATACATCTCCATACTAACCTTGTCAGAATCCTGGAGCCTAGTTTTCCATCTTTGTCCACACATGGATGAACTTTGTCAGAGATATATAATGGAGAACATAAATCGCAATAGTAATCAAGAACAAGAAAAGAAAAAAAACCCGAACGGGTTTCTTTTTTGCTTGGAAATATGCCAATTGCATCCGCGCTGGGGGAGAAAAGAGAACTTGATCAGCTCGCTATTTCCAGAGTAACCACAATATCGCCATTCACTTGGTTTAAATAGTTGATTTGACGACAGGAGCGCAATAAGCCGAACTTATTAGTGCGTCTCCCAGTAATCGTAGAGGAAATACATAGTGACAAAAGTATAATATAGACATATAAATATACGAAAGTCATTCACTTATATAACGATTTATCCTTATGACATTGGGAATTTTTTGTCTTCAGTAATATTATCTTTAATAAGAAATGAGTAAATCAGGGAAAGTATACAGGCCTACAAACTACATGTATATATGATCATTACAAAAAGACATGGCCCGACTGAATCACGCAGAGACGCCATGCAGCTCCCGTCATATCTCAAGGTAGGCCGCCATGTGGGGTCTCCTATTTGTCAATAAAACCATGGAGTTCAAAGTTTTAATTCCATGATAAAAAAAATAAACCTTGAATAAAACATTTCTGATTGCCAACACATCAAGCCATTTCTTTAAAAAGGATATATGGACCGATTGATTCACGTGGAGACTTCATCACGCATGTGGCGCCCGTCATTATGCAACCTGTGAGGGCCCCTTCATTTGTAAATAAAACAAAAGGACGCAGTTCAAACACCAACATACCAAAACATTTCTTTAAAGAAGATGGATATTTTTCATAGACCGATGTATTGAAATATCCTTTGCGGAGCCTAAACCCTTCCTTCTTTCCCGCATACAAAGTATTCTCTATAGGGCCCATTTCCAGCGCACGAACTCTATTTTCAACACATACTGTCGGCTTCTTTATTAAAATTTTACCATTTCCAGGCATTACAGATCGCTGGAATACGTTTGTAAGTTGATAAAGAAGAATCATTTAAAGTAACATGTCCATGACGAAACAATCTATCCACGGGACGCAAGCACCGTAGGCCATGACTTTTGATCGCCCGACCGAGAATCTCATTTTTTGGTGGATGAAGAAGAGATTCACGAAATGTAAAAATCCACATCAAACAAGTAAAACACTGGGGAAAATAAACAAGAAAGAAGTCATTAATTTATCTTGTCAAGTATTATATAAGCGAACACTCATATATAGGTGATGACAAACCGCTGAAGCGGAGACGGGACAAGAAAAAGAAAAACGTTTTACTTTTAGTTTTACCATTTTTTTATTGAAGAAAATCACCGACATCGGTAATACCACTCCACATGATTACGGAATGCATTGAATATATAAACACACGAAGCAAAAGACATGGCAAATTACAATAAAATCTATAACACGGGAATGACGCGCGATGAGAAAGTAGATTTGATCCGGCGCGTTTTTTAGTATCGGGATGGCAGCTTTCTGTATGTTGTTCATTTCTGCTCGCGTCAAACGCCAGCCGTTTGCGCACGTGAGAAAATGAACATGCGAAAACGAACGTGCGAAAATGAACGTCAGAGTGCATTAAAAAAATGAACGTTCAAAAATGAACGTTCGACTGTTCATTTTCTGACGCTGCTGTGTAAAATGAACGGCCTGACGCATGCGGATATGAACGACCTCCTGTTCAAATATGAACGCGTTCGCGTCAAAACTTTTGACACGCTCCCTAAACAGCGCCGTTTCTCATAGTGGAGTCAAGTCGTCAGTATTGTTGTCTCTCTTCTGTACTGGAGGTCCGTCGTTAACTGGAGATAGGAATTCATATAGGCACGGCTTAGGAAGAGTATTCTTACTACTTTAATATTACTATGGATCTTAGCGGTATTATTCTGATGTATGTCTCGCATCATGCCAGAACCTTTATACGAAAGACATACGAACAAGATCATGTAAGCATATGGCCACTTGTAGGTAGAATCCGTATTCAGGGTTGAAACGCTTCAGTAACGTGGCTATGTTAATGTGTCAAAACAAAAAATCTCGAATTGAGATTGGTATTTTCCAATACCTACAGAACTCCAGAAGCGAGATTTCTTTTCTGATACATATGATAAAGCAGTGATAATAATGAACAGAATTCGGACCTTACGGACCTTGGTAACTACGGAAGGCAGCGCTGAGTATTCATGAAATGTGTCAAAGCAGATGAATCTCGAATTTAATTTTGTATTTTTCCATACGTACAGAACTCCAGAAGCGAGAATTCTCTCCTGTCACCTTTGATAAAAACAAAAAAACAAAAAAACCCGCAGTAATAATACTGTCCAAATCATGCACCTTACCGACCTTGGAAACTGTGGAATACAAGCGTCTAGTCCGTCATTCAATATTCAGCTGTCGCCCATTAAAGAATTCCCGCGTCCATCATCCAATCGCCTAATTCATATAATAATATTGCCGCTAAATTAAAAGGATAAATCCTAATATACGTAAAACTAGGCTGATTTCCTGCCAGACAGAAGCGGTCAACAGTTTTCAATGATGCCAGCAAGACATCGTAAGTAGAATATATTAAGAGAGTTGAGGGGCAGCATGGACGCTGGACGCATGACGTCACTTAAATAGGTCGGAGGGTTATAAATACGAGCAGGTGTACGGAGAGTTCGAAGCTATTTTGGTGGAGGGTTATAAGTGCGAGCAGGTGCGCGGGGACGTAGAGAGTGCGAAGCTATTTTGGATGACTCAAGGTCGTTGAGAGTACCTAATTTTACTACATATCTATACGTATACGGTTATTTATACCCGATGACATCATGCGACCTTCTCCCCCGAACCTATATATAAGCGCTCTCGGGTCGAACGAGGGGCACGGAATGGTTTAGGATAAAAGGACGAGCTTTTGGAGCACATTCACCACTCGCCTTTCGTAGTACACACATCTATCAGTCGATACAAGATGATCTCCCTGGCATACAAAGTTTGCGCAGAAGTCTTTGAAGAGAAGGGGGCTGCCTTTATACGTATTGTCGATCACGGTCATGTACCCAACGCGTCTCAGCCGAAGTTCATCACACTAAACACGAAAGCATGGGACAACGTAACATTTTACATGGGGACCATCGATTCCTTTCTCGAACGAGGTGTGGACACACCCCAGCCCATCCGCCTGGACAAAGATGTATATATCAGTCATAACGTATTCAAGGGAAAATCATTCGTGCACCTCAGAAACTGGGATAAATCTACCACCAACGCGAGGAAGATATTTCCTACGACTAACGGAATCGCATTGGACGGGGTCTTATGGTCGGAGTTAAAAAAGAAAGCCGGAGAGATAGACGCTGCGCTGAAGGAGATGATAACCGCCATTCAGGTTTGCGCATCGGCAGCATTCGACGACGACATGTCATCGCCTCCACCGACTCCTACGGTTTGCAGAAGGACGCAATTCCTCGAACACGCCATTAAGAAAGCGTATATCGAAGAACTAGCCCCTACCATCGGCGAAATAAGGAGAGAACGCTGTCCCGGATGTGAGATCGACGACCCCAGCCAGGGTCATCACGAATGTGTGATGAACGATCCCGATGAGATGTCGGACTTATACTTTAACGATGCTCTAGAACGTATTGACGAAAATGCGGTCATGAAGAACTTTGAATCCCTCATCGATAGGCAAACGGAAATGAACGTGCACCCCGCGTACTTGATGAAATACCAGTGCGAAGACTGGAGAGAGACGGAAATGAAAACCAACCAATGGAAAAGAGACTTACTAAACGGCATGAAAAACGCAAGCAAAAACTAAGCGTATAGATTTGCTCGTTCTCCAACCAGCTATGTTTTGATTGGTAACAATACATATTTTATAAACTACTTGGGTTTGTTGTCGATGTTATTTAGTTATATGTTAGTTAGCGTTCTCGTCATTAAACGGCGGGATACGTAGATGGGGTCAGGCATGGCGTCTAATGCGCGGGTTAACAGAGTTTAAAGCCCCATATCCTAGAACACGTGCGATTGCTCTCTTTTCGCGGCGGTCGCGAGTGTATATTGAAAATATATTATTTTTCAAACCGTATTATAAATATGCGAACCGTGTATTTTTCCGTTTATTCTCAAATCTGACATCGAACGGTATGGATCAATACCAGAGAAAGCTAGGCATACTTAAAGTTCTTTCTATAGGGGCTATATCGCTCCTACTTATACCACTCATCGTATTAACCACGAAACGAACACTCTGTCCTTCGTGCGCGTACCACACAGTCGAAGATAGGCCGCGTGTGTTCGAAATACCATCGGGGGATATAACTATCATTCCCAACACAACGCTATGTACACCGATGCAGCAAGTTATTATCGACGAACACCTCCGGGCTACTGTTTGTATCTATACCAAGTTATTGAGGGTTGATCTGCGTTATTTTATCAACGGCAAAGCCACTATAAAGGGCGTGGTCTTGAACTACACGCAGTGGACATTACTCAAAGCTCGAACCCGTCTCATCGATACAGCTATTCATAACCTGCTAGAAAAGAAAATTTAATAATGGATTGGAATCGAATGGTGAATGCCGTTACCTCTTTACACGCCTACAAATCGATCACCCATAGCATGTTAGATGACGGCGTAGTAAATAGGGGCCGCCTAATTTTGCTACATATCTATACATATTCAGTGTGTCAGAATGTTTCCGATACGTTGAAAGTTAACATTTGGGATTACTATATAACGCTATCCCAACGTCTAAGGAGACAGTTGACTGTGAATCAGTCGAATGGATAAGTACATCGTCGTAAACAGCGAGGACTCCAAGACGCTTTTCCCCGAGAATCGACCATACAAATTTCGCGTCAGTTTAAATAAAAGCATCCATTTCGAAGAGTCTTGGGTCGTAGCCTTAGCGGAAATATTTATCCGAAGACAACCGCAGGTTAAATCACGATCACTTCTACGCCTGTGTTGTAACATATGCGGAGATTCCTACGTAGGCGAGACGAAAGTACCTCTACTACGCTACGTCGACGCCTCTGGACTCCAGAAAAAACCGGTATCTAGGATATACCTCACGCCGTATTACCTGCCTATTATTTTAAGCGACGTACGCTATCTAGAAATCGATATAACCGACGCACAAGGTGAACCGGCGACATTCCTCACCGAATCCGTCATCGTAACGCTTCACGTTAAACCGCTATGACCGGGAGACCCTTGTACATCCCCGATGTGAATAAATGGATCAGATTTTATCGGAACGAGGCAAAGTCTGTCCATAACCCCTCGACGTATTTTAAGAAGCAGAAGGGTGGAGGACTAGGTGGTAAAACGGGTGAAGCCTGCATTATTCCCATCGAGCCTCATTCGGAAAACGTCAGCGGGAAGAAAGTCAAGACGCCGGCTATTCAGCTTACGGCCCCCTCTCAACAAGTGGTCGAACAAGCCAAGTCCGAAGTATCGAGAACGCGTCAACAGGAACTCATAAATAGGAAGCGTTCTCATCCTAATGTCAGTTCACCCACCGATAAACGGAGAGCGCGGACCAAAAGATCGTATCTCTTCGAGTTATAACATGGCACTCCTCACCGAAAAAGGGTTCACCGAAGGTCAACCTAGCGAATTATCGTTGTTCTCATTACCCCCTACGCAAACAGCGGTTGAAAGTCGCTATGTTATCGACGTTCGACCGTCGTCTCAAATCTCGGACGATGCACCCGTTGAATTCCTGATATCCGGTCAAGGCTCGGATTACGTCGACATGAAATCCTGCAGACTCTACGTTAAAGCTAAAATAACCCACAGAGACGGTACCCCTTTGAACAAGGACGAAAAATGCGGCCCTATCAATTTACTCCTCCAAACTATGTGGTCGCAGATAGACGTCTCCATGCAGGGTAAGCTTATGACGGTCATGGACAACAGTTACCCGTATAAAGCGTACATTCAAACGCTAATGAATTTCGGCGAAGACGCTAAAACAACTCAGCTATTCCCCCAACTATATGCAGCCGATCAAGGTATTGATCTGAATTCCACGGATCCCGCAACAGGAGGAAATGTCGGGCTTACAGAGAGGAGCAGATTCACCGCGGAGAGTAATGTATTCGAAATGGAAGGAAACTTCATGCAAGATGTTTTCAAACAGCAGCGGTACTTGCTCAACAATGTGGATGTATACATCAAAATGTATCGCTCTACACCGCAGTTCAGCGTGATGTCGGGCGAGGAAAATCCGGCGTATAAACTGATGATACAAGACATCAGCCTGAAAGTTCACAAAGTTCGCGTAAACCCCGGCGTGATATTGGGACATGCCAAGATCTTGGAAAATACATCCGCCAAATATCCGTACGTGAGGACGGAGACCAAAATGGCTTCCTTAGCCGCGGGACAGACCCTCTTCCGCTGGGATAATATGTTTTTATCCGTCTATCCCAGCAGACTGGTGATCGGATTCGTATCGTCCAAAGCCGTGGCCGGGGATTATAAAAAGAACCCCCTAAACTTTCAACACTTCAAACTGGCCAATCTCTCGGTGAATATTGACGGCGTAACGACTCCGGGTCACTTTCTGAGAACGCGGTATAACACGCTCCCGAAGAGTTCATTCACATCGGCCTACCTGAGCTTGTTCGACAGCATAGGACGTACCGGAGATAACTTCGGTAATTCTATAACCTGGTTTGATTATCATAACGGCTCTACCCTCTACGCCTTCAACCTCGACCCCACCTACGCCGCAGAAGACCACCTTCAGCTCTTAAGACTGGGCAACGTACGCCTCGAAGCGACCTTCGAGGAACCATTACCGGAAAATGTGAGCTGTATCGCCTACGCCGAATTCCCAGCGCTGTTCGAGGTGGATAAGTCTCGCAACATCATCTCCATCACACCATGAATACGGACGAACTTCTTTGCATCATTCACAGCGACCGTACGCTGGACGCATGCGTACGCGGTGTGTACCCGGCTGACAAAGTTCCAATCCACGTGCTACGAACACCAGCGGCTTTTATCGTGAATACCGACGTGGCGAGTCTTCCCGGAGAACACTGGGTAGTGTTTTATTTCCGCGACCAGCGAGGAACATTTTTCGATTCCCTAGGGCATCCCCCGGAATACTATTCGAACCAGTTTGTAAAATTTCTCGAAAACAATAGTAAATTCCGTTATTACAGCGCTAGACAGCTTCAAGGAGATAATTCTTTTACTTGCGGTCACTACTGTATATACGTCCTACTTCAACTAATACGGGGTATATCCCTGTCCAGTATCGTTACGGATTTCGATCAAAACCATTGTCACAACGATTGCTATGTATACAACTTTGTCACGCGGTATTTTTCACATTGTTTAAACAATTCGCTGAACTTGCATTGTTAACCCCGCTCGCATTGTCCTATCAATATTAATAAAGGTTGAGTAAACCACACACTGCTTGTTTTGTTATTTTATTTAAAAGAGGTGTGAATCACCGTTTCCATCATTCGATGTCATTGATATGAATGGAAACGGGTGGAAAACGTACTTGTCGCGAACCTATTTCGACCCGAAAAACCCTATCAGCTTTACCGGACCTTCTAAATTACACACCTTATTAAAGGCCGATGGATATAACGTAGCGCGTAAAGAGCTAACGCAGTGGTTGAGCGACCAGGACGCTTATAGTTTACAAAAGCCAGTTCGTTATACCTTTAAGAGAAGCAGGATCGTCACTGCGGGATTAGACGATATTTGGGATACAGATCTAGCCGACGTGTCCAACGTATCCGAGTACAACGATGGCGTGCAATTTCTTCTCTTCGTCATAGACGTTTTCTCGCGATTTCTGTGGGTTATCCCCCTTCCCAATAAACAGCATAAGGCTATAATCTCGGGACTCGATCAAATCCTGATTGAGGGGAGACAACCCAAGTATCTCCGTTTCGACAAAGGAAGCGAGTACAACAACCGATGGGTGAAAGCGTATTTGAAGAAGAAGGACATTCATTTCTACGTAACCCATAACGAAAAGAAGGCTAATTACGCCGAGAGAGTTATAAGAACGATGAAAAATAGTATGTATAGATATTTCACCCATAAGCAGACCTACAGTTATTTAGACGTCTTACAAGACCTGGTGCGTAATTACAACCAACGACCGCACACATCTCTGCGCAACAAAAGTCCTTCCGATGTTAATGAAGGGAACGAGGCTCTCCTCTGGAGAGAAATGTATGTCGACACGGCGACAAAAGGTCGTAAACAACCGTTCAAATTAAACATCGGGGATACCGTGAGAATCTCTCACGTGAGGTACGCCTTTCAAAGAGATTACCAAGCGAAGTGGACGGAGGAACTCTTCAAAATTTCCCGACGATTCCGGAGACGAGGCATCGCGATATACGAACTCAAAGACTTCATGGACGACGGGGTACAGGGAACATTTTATCAGCAGGAACTACAACGAGTGAGGAAAGCGTCCGACGCCTTATGGCGGATCGAAAAAGTTCTCAAAACACGCCGGAAGAGAGGCAGAGTTGAGAAATTAGTTAAATACACGGGCTGGCCCATTAAATTCGCCAGCTGGGTGCCATTAGAAGATATCGAAACTATCTAAACTCGACTACCCGCAGCCCGCACCCTGCACCCTGCACCCTGCAGCCCACATCCTGCATCCTGCACCTGCAGCCTGCACCCTGCACCCTGCACCCTGCACCTGCGCCCTGCACCTGCGATATCTCCTATATAAGTTCGAGTATCAATGCGGCGAGCGCACTCTACACGAAAACTTTGATATATTAACGACTATTTTCCTAAAGTATATCATGTCTTATACGTGTAGCTTATGCGCTAAGAAGTTTACGAGAATCGAAAATCTGCGCAAACATATCGAGTTACATCACGGGGGACGGCTTACATCGCGTATCGATGTCATTACTAATACGAAACCGTGTATGGACGAACGAGTATCCGAAACAATGGACGTGAATGCGACCTTTCAACATCCTTTTACCATGATTGTTAGCGGCCCGACTGGTTGTGGGAAGACGTCGTGGGTGTTGCAGCGTTTGGAAGGGACCGACATTCGGCCTTCTCCTACGCGTATTGTCTGGTGTTACGGTCAATGGCAACCCGCCTACGAGAATACTCGATTACAGAATGTGAGCTTCGTTCCCGGAATCCCGCACGATATCGGCGAGCCCTATTATTTCGACCCCGAGCAGGTCAATATTGTGGTCCTCGACGATATGATGAGCCAAGCCAAATCAGACGGACAAGTCGCGGATCTGTTTACCAAAGGCTCTCATCATCGGAATCTATCCGTAATTTACTTGACCCAGAATCTCTTCCCCCAAGGCAATGCGTCCAGAGACATCACCTTGAACTGCCAATACTTCGTGCTATTTAACAATCCCATCGACAGGCATCAAGTTCAACTATTCGGAAGACGCATGTATCCTCAAAACATAGGCTATTTCACGAAAAAATATCAGGAAGCCACCGCCAAGCCGTACGGTTCCCTAATAATAGATCTGAAGCCGACTACACCGGAAAGCCAAAGACTAAGAATGAAACTGGATGCGCGAGCGCAGATGGGACAAGGTCTATACACAAAGGCGATACCTTCTTGGTATAAGGAACAAACGGGAGAAGGGAGACGTGAGAAATTGGATACCCATAAAGCGTCCCACAAGGTGAAACACGACACGTGGAAAGCCCTGTTCGGTAGAGCAGCGCGTATGCAAGCGAACGATGATATCAAAATGAAGACTAGAGAGTTAATAACGAAGGGATGTACGAAGGAGGAGGCCGAGGTCCAAGCAATAACTGAATACATGCCCCATATGATGAAGACGCTACGCGGGATGTACCTCGACATGATCCTGGGTATAAAAGCTCTGGAGAACGACTCAATTCACGAGGAAATCATGAAGTCTTGCGATGACCTTCAGAAGACCTACAACACGAGCTATGAGGAGGCGATGAAACAAAGCGTTAAAATGAAGAAACATTTGTTCGATAAACTTTACGAAGACGATGAATAAGTTCCACGCATTTTATTAACAAACATACATAGTCTGTAAAATCAGTCGTCATTTGCTTTCACTCTGATGTAATCGGAGATCCGATGAAGCCATGTGCCACAGTATTGATACCGTCATCTAGTACATACCGTTTATCGTCGAAGGCGGATAACGCTACTTTCTCAACGGTATGACTATATAACTGGTGATCGATACTGCGAATCTGGTTCATGGTTGTTTTTACAATTTTGTGTCGAAATAAACAGTCTTTGTACATGACATGTCGAAGTTTTTTCTTTATAGCGTACTTGGTTATCCCCTTGGCCGTTTTCTTCTCTTCTCCCCCGTATAGAATGCTGTACAACTTGGGCCTAAGGCCTACAAACTCTTCTATAGGAGTTCCGCCGCATTCGTCTTTCATCTTACCAAGTACTTTGGCATTGGTAGCGCTATAGAGGGGGTGGTCTTTCGGGTAGTTGCTGGTGTCGAACAAAGCCAGATTCCGCGCCATGTCGCCGTACAAATCTTCCGTCTCAATTTCATAACACAAACTATCCGTATCAGTGAATAGCAGCTTCGCCTTTTGACCATACTTTCGCCTCATTTCGTTATAGTGGAAGTCGTACATAAGTAGCTTCGAGAGGTCTAGAATAGCGAAGCCGGCGTAGATGGGTCTGTTCAAAAACAATTTAATTTTCTTTAGATTGACGCCGGCTAAATCCTCGTTAAAAATTTTGAAAGCCTGAAAAGAGGGTTTGGCGACCATCCTCTGAAGTCTCCGTTTTGAGTTGACGAGCTCTATCCGGGTACGTTTCCTAAGATTCTCCATCGTTTTCCCGAATATAGAGTTGTTCATCAGTTTAAAAAAGTCCTTCTCGAAGTCATTCTTAGCGGCCTTACGTTTGTCCGTGTTGAACGCGATGTACGGCTGCAGCCATGTTGACTGCGTGAACTCTATCCCGTGATGGATACGAGTCAAAACCATCCCCTGTCGCAGATAGAACTTCAAATCGCGGTAGTGTATCACATAGTTCGCTTTGTCGCGAAGGTTGGGGACGAGTTTTTCCGCGGATTTGCCTTTAATGTTTAGCTCTTTCTTCAGTTCGAGAGAATGAGGCGAGAGCATGTCATCGGTCACCGTCATTCGTTCGGGACAGAGAGGATAGTCGCTATGCGTCTCGTGAAGTGACGAGGGATATTGTAAGTCGACTTCCAAAATATAACCCGTTTCGGCATCGTCTTCAATTTTCCCTATCTCGGTCGCGTCCAGAGATTGGATTTGTTCGTCGGTCATCCACGCGAATTCTCGTAGGGGTAAAGGCTGCGACATCGCCCACGCGTATTGGTTGTTGGCGTCTAGATAAGTAATGTACTTCCTGGGCGAGTCGGCATTATAGTCGGCCATGTTCGGATTGTTCGCCTTACTATACTTATTGGAGATCATTGAAATACCTCCGCGGATACCCCGTTCTATCATTAGGTGCATATCTATGTCGTCCAGCAATTTTAGACGCGTACCGGTCATTTTCAACATGGCGTCCCATGACAGACCGGGCGAGGTATAATAGTGAGCCGGGTCGAGATGATAGTAGTTCATGCAAATGTCGCGAAAATTTTCGAATACGTCGGCTAGTAGCAGGACATCGGATTTTAGGTAGAGGTCGTGGTAATGCCCCAGGGTTAGAATTCCGAACTCCGACCATACCGACTGCGCGTGGGCATAGTCTTGGTCGGAAATAGGCTCTTCGCGGAGGTCGTTGTAAAACGCTTCTTTGGGAGGGAGTTGGCGTTCCGAAAATTTACTTTCGGTTGACATATAGCCGTAGGGGTAGACTCCCTTTCTCAGCATTTTACGCCGTTGGCTAGGGTTCGGGAAATGTTGCCCGAGCTGGTGAAATTTTTCAGTACCTTCCTTAGACATGTTGTCGACCAGAGTTTCTAGGGAGGCATTGAGGAACTGTAGGGAATCGAGGAACCTTAAATTACCTAGAGAGAAGGAGATGTATTTCTGCATGTTATTCGGGATACACGTTATTTTCAGGCCCTTGAATTTTCCCATAACGCTACATATGAGGTGACCGTCATAGCCCTTAGTGTTATGCAAAACGACGGGTATAAAAAACTGGCGCTTTTCCCGCTTGGTAGACCTTCTGAATCTATACTGCAGGTTGCACTGATTGTGAGCGGGACCCCTGTATTTCCCCGTCAAGTGACAATGGTCGCGTACTCTGTCAGCGCCTAGTTCCTTGTCGCAAATATGGCAATGCGTCGCCGCTTTAAAGGCTTTTTCCTCCTCCCGGGTTATCTGCATAGGTTTGACACACTCTAATATATCGCAGATTCGTTTATCTTCTTCTACGAGTTTTTCCAGGAAAGTTTCTACGACATCGGGGCCCCTATATACCACAGCGGGCTTACTGTGCTCGGGCATTGTACTCACTACGGTATAACAAAACCCGGACGGTTCGTGTCGCTCGTATTTAGTGGTAGCCCCGGATTCGGAATGAATTTTACGGGTAAAACATTCGAAATCGGCGTAAATGATGAACGGAACGCGTAACTGTTTCTTAATATTTTTGAATTCCAACCACTGCTCTTCGGGGGTTTCGGGGAGTCTGATTCGCTGCGGGCCGTGTCGAGAGCAGTAGGGAATGTGATCGTTTAACAAATGTCGAGTAGAAAACCCGTGCAAACAATAATTGCAGTAGAATTGAGCGCCGTTATGTTTTGTACGATCCCCCAACAATCGGCTCATGTTCTTGATCAAGCAGAAAT
The DNA here is from genome assembly GCA_036873755.1 of Hanleya hanleyi. NCBI lineage: Eukaryota > Metazoa > Mollusca > Polyplacophora > Lepidopleurida > Hanleyidae > Hanleya > Hanleya hanleyi. The sequence goes on along the minus strand of JAVTVY010049709.1, from coordinate 378 downwards.
GTCTCTTCTCGTCTTTAGAGATGAGTAAAAGATCGACGTGTCTATCGAACTTTTGTTCGCTAATATGCAGGGGGAAAACCCCTTTGTCGTAACCGAACACGCTCACGGAAATATCGTTACGAGCTTCGAACTTCGATATTTGAGATAGCGGGATAGGAAAATCTATTCCGTCGATGTTTAACTCGTTCAGGTACGGTTTATAATGTCGAATGTGACACGCGTGACCCTTCACGGGGTGTAAGGCCGCTAGAATTGACCAGAGAAAGCAAAGCTGATCCGTGTTCTGCGGGTTGACAATCGCCTTCTTTTTAATCAGACACTGTGGCGTGGGGATATAGCTGCTACCTTGAAAGGGTACATATTGCGCGATGTGCACCT
>JAVTVY010049708.1:0-23934 GCA_036873755.1 Hanleya hanleyi | reverse complement strand
CCCTCAGTGGCTGAGTGGTCTAAGGTGCTTCGCTGGTGACCGCTAGCCTCACACTGATGCACCGGCACGGGTTCGAACTCAGCCTGTCCATGTGTGGAAGATTGTCAATTACTTGCCAACGGGCGGTGGTTCTCTCCGGGCACTCCGGCTTCCTCCACCAACCCAACTGACTGTCACCATATGAGTGAAACAACCTTGAGCATGACATTAAACCAAATCGCCCTCCCCTACCATCCATACCATCACTACCATACTGATCATCACTACCATCCCTACTATCATTACCATCCATATCATCCCTGCCATCACTACCATTCCAACCATCACTGCCAGTCATACCCTTCCAACCATCATTGTCATCCCAACCATCACTACCATCGGATCCCTACTATCGCTATCATCCATACTATCACTACCATCCCTACTATCACTTACATCCTACCATCCATGTCATCCCTGCCATCACTACAATCCCAACCATCACTACCATCGGATCCCTACTATCATTACCATCCATACCATATCCTACCATCACTGCTATCACTTACATCCAACCATCCATGTCATCCCTGCCATCACTACAATCCCATCACTACCATCCTACCATCACTACCATCCATACCATCACTACCATCCATACCATAACTACCATTCCTACCATCACTACCATCCATACCATCACTACCATCCATACCATCACATCCATCCATACCATCACTACCATTCCTACCATCACTACCATCCATACCATCACTACCATCCATACCATTCCTACCATCTCTACCGTCCATACCATCACTACCATTCCTACCATCCATACCATCACTACCATCCATACCATTCCTACCATCATTACCATCCATACCATCACTACCATCCATACCATCACTACCATCCATACCATCACTACCATCCATACCATCACTACCATCCATACCATCACTACCATCCATACCATCACTACCATCACTACCATCCATACCATAACTACCATTCCTACCATCACTACCATCCATACCATCACTACCATCAATACCATCCATACCATCACTACCATCACTACCATCCATACCCTCACTACCATCCATACCATCACTACCATTCCTACCATCACTACCATCCATGCCATCACTACCATCCATACCATCACTACCATCCATACCATCACTACCATCCATACCATCACTACCATCCATGCCATCACTACCATCCATACCATCACTACCATCCATACCATCACTACCATCCATACCATCACTACCATCTATACCATTTCTACCATCACTACTATCCATACCATCACTACCATCCATACCATCACTACCATCAATACCATCACTACCATCCATACCATCACTACCATCAATACCATCCATACCATCATTACCATCCATACCATCACTACCATGATGGTGATGGTAGTAATCCCACTTGGGACTGGACTATCCAGCAGTAATCCCACAGAGGACTATCCATCAGTAATAACATGGGACTGGTCCACCCAGCAGTAATCTCGCACTGGAATGCCCTATGTACCAGTAATCCGACCGTACTGACCTATCCATCCTACATGGGATTAACTTTTGCCAGTAATCCCACATGGAACTGATGTTATTGTCTGTACCAGATAATCTATTCCAGACATTATTGTCTGTACCACATCACTTATTCCAGACCTTATTGTTTGCTCTACATGTATGCTTTCAATACTGCTGCACCGTTGGCGGATGACCCCGCAAGGCGAGATGTTGGGGTTCTCAGAACGCTTGTTGATGATTATCGTTAGGGTATCCAAAACATTTTATTGCACATTTAGATGTGGATGAACTTGAAGCCTACTGAAGTTGATTGACCCGACCTATTAAGGTCATTCACTGATTGACCCGACCTATTAAGGTCATTCACTGTTTATTATGATGTATCTTGAAGAATTATAGCCAGGCTTTGCCAATTAATTGTATATCCGGCGATATAGTTGAAGACTGATCTTTACCTATTTTTCAAGGTCAGATTCTATTTATTTATTTTTTTATCGCTTATGTTGAGCGATGTCTAATAAGTACTAGTATTGTTGTTTTGGTTTTTTCTCATCTTAGCAAATCTGGGTGGGGGGGAGGGGATATGTGAGCTCACAGATCTCGTTGGTTATATAACGACTTAGAGGTAGATTAAATCTTCCCCTATATTGGTTACGTAATGAGTTTGAAGTGGATTGTCTTCCCCATTTTGGTTATGTGATGAGCTGAATGTTGATTAATTCTTTCCCCAGGTTGCGTAATGAGTTGGTGGTGGAATTGTCTTCCCCTATATTGGTTATGTAACGTGTCGGAGGTAGATGAAGTCTTTCCCTTTCTTGTTTATGTAAAGTGTTGGAGGGGGCTAAGTCTTCCCCTATTTTGGTTACATAACGAGTTGAGGGTGGATTCAGTCTTCCCATATAAAGATTATGTAATGAGTTGGAGGTTGATTAATTCTACCCCTGTATTGGTTGCGCAATGAGTTTTAGGTGGATTAAATCTTCCCCTGTATTAATTAAACAATAAGTTGGAGGTGAAATAAGTCCTCCATTAGATTGGTTATGTAATGAGTTAAAGGTTATATAATGAGTTAAAGGTGGATTAAATCTTAAATGTTTCTTCTTTTAGGAACAGAATGTTCAGAGTGGGCGAGTGAAACAAGAAGAAGTTCGGCACATTTACACACAACTCCATGTGTCAGAAGGTCAGACATTTACACACAACTCCATGTGTCAGAAGGTCAGACATTCACACACAACTCCATGTGTCAGAAGGTCAGACATTTACACACAACTCCATGTGTCAGAAGGTCAGACATTTACACACAACTCCATGTGTCAGAAGGTCAGACATTTACACACAACTCCATGTGTCAGGTCAGACACTTACACACAACTCCATGTGTCAGAAGGTCAGACATTTACACACAACTCCATGTGTCAGAAGGTCAGACATTTACACACAACTCCATGTGTCAGAAGGTCAGACATTTACACACAACTCCATGTGTCAGAAGGTCAGACATTTACACACAACTCCATGTGTCAGTGACACAGAAATACAGTAACATTACTTGATAAACTGATGCTACTGTTTACCACAGTGTGTCAGTCATGTTCAGTCAGTGACACAGAAATACAGTAGCGTTACTTGATAAACTGATGCTACTGTTTACCGCAGTGTGTCAGTCATGTTCAGTCAGTGACACAGAAATACAGTAACATTACTTGATAAACTGATGCTACTGTTTACCACAGTGTGTCAGTCATGTTCAGTCAGTGACACAGAAATACAGTAGCGTTACTTGATAAACTGATGCTACTGTTTACCGCAGTGTGTCAGTCATGTTCAGTCAGTGACACAGAAATACAGTAACATTACTTGATAAACTGATGCTACTGTTTACCGCAGTGTGTCAGCCATGTTCAATCAGTGACACAGAAATACAGTAACATTACTTGATAAACTGATGCTACTGTTTACCGCAGTGTGTCAGTCATGTTCAGTCAGTGACACAGAAATACAGTAACGTTACTTGATAAACTGATGCTACTGTTTACCGCAGTGTGTCAGTCATGTTCAATCAGTGACACAGAAATACAGTAACATTACTTGATAAACTGATGCTACTGTTTACCGCAGTGTGTCAGCCATGTTCAATCAGTGACACAGAAATACAGTAACATTACTTGATAAACTGATGCTACTGTTTACCGCACTGTGTCAGCCATGTTCAATCATTGAGGCAAAAAAATACCGAACTGTTATTCATAAAGTGATTTACTGGTTACCGCACCTGTATCAGCCATGTCCAATCATTGAGACAAAGAAATACCGTACCATTGCTTGATCTTTACCGCTCTGTGTCGGCCATGTTCAGTCATTGACACAAACAAATACAGTACCATTACTTGATAAACTCATGCTGCTGTTTACCGCCCTGTGTTGAGCATTTTCAATCACTGACATAGAAATATCATACCATTGCTTGATAAACCCATTACTGCACTGTGCAGGCCGTGTTCAGTCATTGACTCGAAGAAATACCATACCCTTACTTGATAAACTCTTTGTTTACCACCCTGTGTTGACCATTTTCAATCACTGACACAAAGAAATACCATGTATACTATTTCTTGATAAACTCCTACTGTTTACCACAGTGTTTGGCAGGGGTAGAATTTCACAGTGGCTTAGTTTGCGAGAATCCAAAGAATCCAAATTTGCGGACTTTGGATTCCCAGTGGCACAGTTTGTGAGAATCCAAATTTCTCGCACCCAGCATTTCTTGACCAGTTGCCACTTTCATCAGTGCTGGTCACTGTGCAACTAGATGTAAAATTGAATCACCTTTGGGCTATTCCAGAAAAAAAGGTATGGGGGGGGGGCGGATGGGCGAGTTTTTTACTACCCACCACCCATAGAAATGAATTTACTGCCACAACAAAGACCCACAGAATTCAATTATCTAGGCATCCCACCACCCATAGAAAAAAAAAACAGTTGGCCTCCTACCATGGTCGTCGTTGTTGTTGTTTATGGAGATCACTTCCCGGGAAAATATTTATAATTTTTTCATGGTTCGCACGGGTCCATAACAGTTTGTAAAAGTGTTTAATTTTTATATTGAAAATTCAAGGCCTCGAAAGTTAGAATTTTTTCCTGTACGTCCTTGAAAGTGCTTGAATTTTACTGTAATGGGTAAGTATGGTTGGCAGTCCAGCAAAATGGAATAAAAACTCCACCGACGATCGTTGTTTGTGTCTCCTGTTGTGTTTCCACTTTCCATCTGTCGCTCCTGTACATATGCTCTGGCCTACAATAGTATATTGCAGAGGTCTATTTATAGCGCTGTTGCCTGAGATACATGTAGGGGAGACTGGGGCTGGTTGGAACGTTTTTTATAAAAAGGTGACTAGGTCAAAAGTTTTATGTGAACTTGGAATTGTTGCATGTGCATATGATAGTACACCCATAGGGCTATCTACCACCCACCAGTACTAAGTCCAAAAAGTGTGTATGTTTAAAAACAAAAGACCGTTTTTTCGTTCTAACCTGCCCCGTATATGGGGCTGGTTGACTCACCCTCGGGGTAAGTTGGACTACATGTTATGTTTTAAGCATCAATGCACAGCTGAAGCCAAACATTGTTTTGTTTTCGAAAAGACAAATGGTAACTTTAATTTGCATAACCCAGATCTTAAAAAAAAAAGCTTGCTGCTCGACCAAATGATTGCGCCTAAGGTTAGAGCGAAATATTACCATGCCTCTTCAGAAAACCGGTGAAGTGGTCAACCCCTGTCATTTTGGTGTCTCCCTGTGATTCCGGAATGGTTTTGCTAATATTTATAGCAAATATAGCAATTTAATGATTTAGCAATTTATAGCCATTGGTTGGATCATGTTCCAACTTACCCCAGCTTCAGTGTTCCAACTAGCCCCAACAACACCTTCATTATTGATCAAGGTCAAATTTAGATAACAAAAGCTGACCAGTCCAAACAAAAGCACCTGTTTAAAGATTATCCTTATCTTGTATCTCTTCAAATAAATGTTCCTCAAAATGTCTTGATGTTTGTGTTATAGGAGAAATTATTTGAGATGTGAAATATTTAGTTGAACAGGGCAAAAATAAAGGTGACCTCTGATGTGCACATGTGTTGGATCCAAAGCAATTAAAAATGACTGCATGCACACTGCTTGACCTCAAATTACCACATGATGTGATGTCATCAGTCAAATATTTTATGATATATTTGCAAAGTTCCTACCTACCCCTTGTTCCAACCAGCCCCAGTCTCCCCTACACGTGATCCACTGGCAGATCTGACGCGTGTAATTTCACCAGGAACGGCACGTCGGACAGCTGTTGTTTTTTCAGTGACAATTTGTTTGAGGCTAATCTGTTCTGTGATATCAAAAATTGAAAACGTCTGGAAAGTGCAAATTTAACGATGAATGGCTGACTTTGCCAGATTTTAAAGACTGGATAAAAAGAGCTGACGTGAACAAGGCAGCAACTGAAGTGGAAATCGGAATAGAAATACATACGGTTTCTAATAAACCAAATTTCTTTTGCAATAAAATAACGTAAATGAGGCGAGTATTTTTTTACATTATTAGTGAAGATATTACGGTACTTCTGATCTGATTATTGACACAAAAGTTGAATGTCGGAAGAGACGCTAACGTAAGATAGCCCAAGATTATAGGCCGTTTAATAAATGGAATAGGCCTACATTTATTCTACTATATTTTCAAATGAAGCATAGATTCATCTGAAACAGATCGATCCAATTTTCAGATTTAATAATCAAAACGTAAATCGTGGATTGATGCGGATCATGTTAGGCCAAAATATACTTGAATAAAACTGGGTAAACAGGTGAGTGTATGGCCAATAAATGACAGAACAGCTGCAGTCGAGCCATATTTCAAGCCAACGATCAGAGAGAGGTAAAAGGGAATTCTTTTTCAGGTTTGAAACATTTTTTTTAAATTTTCATGACAGTCATGATCTCACTTTTACGAAAGCATAATACATTGACGTTGTGTTAGCTGAATACATTTTGAAGTGGGAACCGTGAACAAGCGCAAGTTTGGCCCACGTGCCATGCTATCCAAGGATTGATCACGTGATGTTATTGCAACTCCGTATGGCGGGAAAATGTTCAACCAACACGTGGCATGTTGAAACGTTCATTCTACAGACCTCCCCAATTCTATGAAAGTATATTAATACATCTGTTAATCAAGGAACAAATGGATACAGTGAATTGTTAGAAAGGTCAAACAATTCATGTCTTTCGTTTAGCCGATATTACCGGGCGGGATGAGCTCGTTCCAGCTGGGAAGATTGTATTGTCTCCGATCAGTTGGCCCTGATATGGGTCTTTAAATAGTGTCAGGCGCTTGATTAATTTGCTGTTCGTTTTATTGACATAAACAGTTTGAAAAGCCCTTCCACAATATTTCCCTATGAAGAGCAATCAAGAAATTATTAGGTTTGATTCTCAATCTGAAAATGACGTAACCTGTGTTTCTTCATTAGATCGTTTATATATTTTCCCCTTTGACATCATTGGCGAAACCGGGATAGTTGGACATAGTCTTGTCGGCCGTGACAAAAATTTTGCAAGGTTTCAAGCATGTACTGCAGAGAAAATAAAGAAAATATCAGAATGTGTAAGTGACAGAATATGCTATTGTCGCGTATGTACTAATGTACGCGAATTTGTGATTTTAAATTGGCCGGGTGTCCGATGAAGCTAATCTCTTCATTTTCAGCCGATCATTGCGATCAATTACTCGAACCTAATTTAATGGTTAAAGAGCAGGAAGAATGCATTGCCCTTCAAAGAGAGAAAATAATGATAGGAAATGCAAGAGGCAATGGATAATTCACTAAAAGCGATCAAAGATGAAGAAGTCCGCCATTTAGCTTCTCGCGTCAAAAGTTATCGTCAGAAAAAGAAAATTTGAACACGTCCGTTTTCCTAAAATTAGCCTGAATTGGGTACTTGAATAATCATTGTAGGACCTTGAAAAGTCATTAAATTTAATGCAAGAAAAGGCATGCGAACGCTGTTTTGTTTTTTTGCGTTTTGGTTCATCATTATCATCATTTGCTGCTGATGCCGCCAGATCAACAGGTTCGGAGTTATTCACTGTGACCGTGCCGACCGTGTCAACTGCTTTTTTGAAGCGTAAATAATGTCCTAGATTTTTCGGAACACTTCGTCGCGGAGAAAACAAAGTTCTTCGTCGTTCAGAGTTGATCCATATCGTCGAAACCACTGCTTTGAAAATTATCTACGTATGCCGCCAAATTGATTGAATTTAAAAAAATTCTTATGGATTTCATATTGAATTTGATGCTCAACAGTCCTGCCAGTCGAACAGACCGTCAGCAAGGTCGGAAGAAAATGGAGGCAAAACTTCGCCTCGGTACTCAACGGGCACATTTTTATATATCGCCACATGCGAATATACGACCAGTTTTCACATTATTTTGTACTAATACAATTTTAAGTTTCTGGGAACAAATTTAATTCGTAAATCAAGTTATTGCTAGAAACTTTACAAAAAAACGAACAGGGGACACAACTCTGACAAGACCACATTCTTCCAAAGTGGGCGCTTTTCACGAAGGTGACTGAATGAGACGATCAGGAAGATTCAAGGGTTGCCAGCGAGAAATTACATATACAAAAGAATAGACAACACAAAATTTCAGGTAGTGTTTTAATAAATAAATGAATGAAAACAACGACCAGACATTGACACCATTGGTTTTATTCACCCACCACCCATAGAATCCATTTCTTTATTAAACCTACCACCCACAGAATTGGATTTCATTTTAACACGACCACCCATAGAAAAAAAAAAGGCTTGCCATCCGCCCCCCCTGCCTTTTTTTCTGGAATAGCCCTTATTTATTCTCAGGAGGGTGGTTAGCACACCTTAAATTAGTTCAGGCGAGTGATTGGTTATCTCCATTGATGAGCAGTACTCAACCTAAATATTTTTTGCTAAGTGGTAAGTATATATACTCTGAATCTTATTTCTTTTGTATCTTTGTATTGCATTCTCTATGATACAATGACGTCACTGGGGGATTTTCCTCCCTCTGAAAAGCCTAATTTTAACACAGAAGTAAATGGGAAAAACTTTGAAAAGGCTAGTTCAGCTCTGATTTTAACACATAATTTGAACGGATGTACTATCTTTTACTTCGCCAAGTTGTAGAAATTTATTTCAAGTATGAGAGAAGATTTTTAGGAAAAACCTGTTCCGCTTCATTGAGGCCTAGGTTAAAAATCCCCAGTTGCGCGGGTGGCGATCACGGCACTGTAATTGAAAGAACAGCTGATCCTTTGTTTAGAGCCGCTGTTACTCCCGTTGTGTCTAAGAGAATATGAAAAAAAAAACCAATTGGGATTGTCTGCATTGCAAAAAAATAAAATAAATAAATAAATAAAAGGCCACCTGCCTCATTTGCTGGCAAGCAGTAAAACAATTATTATTAATGAACCTTTAAATAAAGACTAGGCCTAACAGTTTGCCATGGATTTATATAAGATTCCGGTACGCAACAACATTAAAAAAATAAGGAAATTCCTGATATTTTTGTCCCGCATATTTTCATTTCATACCATTCCAGCGCATTCCTTCACCCACTCTTTGAACCATTACAGTCAGCCTCTATTAAAGCTGTTTCCTACAAGACTGCCTTCCTAGCGGCCTTCGCCCTGGCGTCTAGAGTATCCGAGCCTCATGCCTTGGAAAGGAAATCGATGACTTGGACGGCAGATTGGTCACGCATCTCCTTCCGCCCTGTTCCAGAGTTCATCGCCAAGAATGAGACTGTACGTCAAATACCTTGTGCTCAACGTCTGTACTCCATCCCTGCATTAACAGATTTTGTCCATGGCTTTGATGACGACATATTATTATGTCCAGGATGAGCAATAGGTCACTACCTCTCCCGCACCGATCCAATCAGAGGTTCTCGTCGACTACTGCTGCTCTCTCTTCTCCCAAAAGTTACTCAGGACATCACCAAGAATACTGTGGCCTCTTGGTTGAGAAAGACCATCAAGTGGACATACGAACTCGCCCTCGACACTCCCCCGCTTCTGGCCTCTGCATCTTCCCATGAAATACGAGCCATCCCCGCGTCATGGCCTTTATGGAAGAACGTATCGCTGGGTGACATTGCATGTCCAATCCTGTGCTTGAAGTGCCAATTCCACATCTACAAATTTTTATCTGAGAGACCTGTCAGTACAGACAGACAGATTGACCACACTAGGGCCGCTCATAGCTGCCCAGCATGTGGTCGCCTAGCTTTCAAGAAAAAGGGCGGGTGGGGGGGGGGGGGGAGCAGCTCCGATCACAGGCCGGTCGACCAGTCTGCAAGTAGATGGTTACGAGATTCGGCACATCAGTGATCGCCACTACAAGCCAGCCAGCTGTCAAGACCCCGGCACTAGGTGAGTATACATTCTATTTAGGTACTTTAGTGTCGGACATTCAAGGAAAGAAACTGGCGTTTAGAGCACATCTGTTGGTACTCTAGTATTTGGGTGCAGAAGTCAGGTTTTTACCCTTACCGTTTTACTAGAAATTACCTCTTAGCCCTTACAAAGCCCTAGGCCAAGGGATACTGACGGGTTCAATTTATGGTACCATATATCTCTGATCATCTCAGCGGTTACTCTACACTTCAGCAAAGTCCGAGGCCCCGCCACCATACTGTTGGTAGTGGGGCATAACAATAGCAGGTGTAGATTTGAGCAATAAATATTAAACAGTTATAAACAATGTTGGTATTTATTATCAAATCAAACCTGCTATTGTTTTGACTGCCCAACCCAGCCTCCCCACACTCTTCTCGGCCTTTCACGCATCACGCTTACAGGCTGCAGTAGAAGAAAAAGAAAGTGGGAAGTGCGTCACGGGCACATGGGCAAGAGTAACCTATAGCTGAGGCTCCAGAGGGTGAGAACTTTTAGTCTGCAATGGAATCTCCATAAGAAGATAATGGCATAACAATAGCCGGTTTGATTTGATAATAAATACCAACATTGTTGATAAATGTTTAATTTTTAAAGAACTCGGATGGCAAACCATAGAACATGTACAAGAACGGATAACATATCAGAAGGCTATTTTATGTTCAAAATCATCAACCACTTATGTCCCCCTTACCTCAACTCTCTCTTTGAATATGTTAATGAAATTACTGCACACACTCTTAAGATCAACTGAAAACAACAAACTGTGTCTTCCAAAACCCAAAACTATCTGAAACATAGCCTGAGTTTTTCTGGAGCAATGCTGTGGAACTCCCTTGGCAATAACCTCAAAGAAGCCCCATCTCTCAATGCCTTCAAGTCCAGACTTCTAAAATCCCTATGCTCTAGCACATAATATTATGTACTATTTTTATGTCAAGACATTTACATGTAATATAGTCTGCAGTGTTTCGTGATTGTATATGTTGTACATACTTGTATATTGTTTTGGAGGGCCTCCGGGAAGAACAGTTTTTGCATCTGACAAGAGTTACCCTCATGAAATAAAGATATATATATAAAGTGGTAGACCGTGTTGTTGTTGTTCATGACAGGTCTCATATGATACAGGCAATGTCTCTGAAGAAACTATCCATTTTTATTTTCATAAATTTCCTACCACTTGATTCTACTTTGCCCGATGTGCTGTCTTAGGGAAAATTGTTTGTCATTCTAATTATGAACAAATCCGAATCAAATTCATCTGCTAATTGATATCCAAATGTCCCAGGTTTCATTTTCACCCTCGTGTAATTTCCGTGCGAGGACCACGTGTTAGCATTCAATTCCTTCATATAGACTGTTTTCGCCTGTTGGGTTTAACGTAGGTGGCTTTGCACCAACAGCCGAGTGAAGGAGAATACACTCGAGCCATTTGGTGCCAGTCGGGAACCATTACAGAAAGTATTCGAGGCTCCCAAAAAATAATCCAGCAAAGGTTTCCGAGGGTTAGTTAGCGCATTACATCATCAAAACATGGAAGACCGCCACTGTCCGTTTTGCAGCAAGATAAAAGCATATCTCGGGAGTTTTCTGATTACAGGTCAGCTATTTGACTTGAGTCTTCGTGAAATATAAAAAAAATCTCTCTGAATAAACAACACACTAATTAAGCTAAGCTTTGCTTGCGCGAATCCGCGAATCCAGCAAGTTCCATTTCAGGCGAGTCTTTACGCGAATCGATTCCCGGATTAGCGTCGAAATTCTACCCCTGTTTGGGCTGTGTTCAGTAATTGACACAAAGAAATACCATACTGTTATTTTGATAAACTCCTGCTACTCTCACTGAGCACATGATCAACATGGTGACTAAAACTTGGTATTGTATGTATTACATGTATGTCTGATTTTCATTAAATACCTTCATAATATACATGAAGGGTTTCAATAAGTCTTTCAATAGGCACCTTTGTCAGCTGGGACCATTGTTGTAATATATTTGATGGCAGTCTCTCAGATCATCGCTATTGCAAGTCAATTGCTAGATATTGCAATATTTCCAGACTCATATTTGATTACTTAAAAACAAATTTAGAGCCAATTCTTCAAATTATTCTGTCTATATTCAGCTCTGATCGAATTTGTTCACAATTGGGTTCCTGTGCATGATGTTGGCAAAAGAAAGCTGCCCATCAGTCTGACTTGTTTATTCAATTTATTTGAGAGTTAATCCAAAAGTGAATGAATATACCATATGACATTGACAAGAACAGTCCCTGTGAAGTTTGTCCTTACAGAGCTGGTATACTGCAGAAATATTCATCATGTTCTACAGCTTCTTTCAGTATGGCGTATCACGTTGGACACACCGGTTCTCGTCAGATCACCGAAGTTAAGCAATGTTAAGCTTGGTCAATACTTGAATGGGTGACCGGGTGCTGTACTGGCTGGGCTGATAAGTGTCCAGGATAATAGGAACTGTGGACACTCTATGTGCACATGTATTCACTGTCGTGATGTGACTGAAACAATGTTCAAAACGACATTAAATCCTACTCAGCCTGCAGCTCCTTCCTTGTTGTTGTCCTTCTCATTGCAGGAGAACCATTTGAATGGTTGAGTATTGATTGGTTATCCAAGTGGCTGTCTGACCCATCCACAGCTCCTGCTATAGGCAATGAGAGGTACCTCTGCTCACATGGCGGGTAAGTAAGAAACACCTCTCAAACATGGACTTGTAAATTGTAAATACACGATCCAATGTGAACTGGTAACATGTTTTGGTAACTGAATCCTCTGTTTATTTCAGCTTGGACCCTGACAAGGTGTCGAAACTGAAATGTATTACTAGTGAAGGGGTAAGTAATAGAAACATTCAATTGAGCAGCGGCCAACTGTCCAATGATATTGACAAGACTATATTAAGTATTCAATTTTAATATTCTTAGCTTCGTTTTACACATATACAGTACAGTCCAGAAAACACTTTACATCAAACATGAGCTTGACATGTTCAAGTTAGCGAGACCGTCGCACCCATTCACTTCACCTATGTTCTTGGAGAACGCTGTCGAACAAAAAAGAGACGCAATCTGCAAAATGTTTGGTGCGAGTGACATTTCTGAACATGCATAAAAAAAAACCATGCGTATGTTTTTTGTCATCATGTTGACGATTTTGGGAGTCGCACATAGAGTTCTACTGAAGGGAAAAGGGAATAATTCATTTACATAACTGCTCTCATCTCGGCACATTTGAATTCCAACATTCATCATCAACGATGAGACACTGAAGCCTGCAAGGCTCTTTCAAGATGTTAGAGGGAACTATCGTGAATACAGGCCATTATTGTACAAACTCACGATTGGGATAATCGAGCAATCTTCTGCGGTCGTGTCGGATTTATGTGGCAAATGGGTGCATATAGCCATGCTTTGTCCGTCCATCCGAATTTCTTGTCCGCGCAATATCTCGGTTAATATTTGATGAACAGAATTGAACTTGCATGAAATGTGGCCAGTGCCTCAGTTGTGCAGCATAGAGATTTTTTCCGAGTTTCGATTCAAGAGTTATGGCCCTTCGTTCCTGAAATCTCCGTAAATGAGACTTGTCCGGGCTGGATCTTGGTTAATTTTGTATGTACAAGTATGAAATTTGCGTGATATGTGGTCATGCCCTATTGTTGTGCAGCATCAAGTTTCTCTGCATTTCGGTTATATTTTCAAGAGTTATGTTCCCCAAACCTTAGTGAATGAGATATGGCGGATTCCACGTAAAACCATACCACTTTCCGTCAAATTGTCCGTCTCACCGAAAAATGACGTTTGTAACATTAAAAATGTAAAAAAAACTGACTCTGTGTCTTGTACTGTGTTTGCTAAACCCACAAATGTTGTGTAATGTATGCATATCTGCATGTAAACAGTTTTACACTCCACATTTTTATCTGCAGTATAATAGAGAGACAGATATGTAAATGTCATGTTCTAATGTCATATTTCCATCCAACTTTTTTTACAATATTCACCACAAAACAAATGCCAATTAAATTATTCAATTAAAGATTTACAGTGGTACTAGCTTGACCTTATTGAGATATATGTACCATTGCCAGTGTATTAAATACCAATATATCGATACTGTGGGTGTTTGAAAATGTTACTAATGTCATTTCCGTCCTAACTCCCTTGACGGAAATGACATTAGAAATTTTTTGAAAGGCTCAATATTACAGCATGGGTGATGACATACACTGACAATGGTACAGATACATCAATATACTTGGCCTAATTCCACTGAGCATATGCAAGTGCTTCTGTTATAAGACATTTCTTGTACATATACAAAATAGATTTTGACGGAAAAATGACATATAGTAACACAAATGTTACTAATGTCATTCGTGTTTTGTTCCGCCAAACTAAAAACTGTACAAAGAATTCATATGGGCACCTGTTTATTTTCATCTTATGCAATTCATTGACACATTTTAGATAATAACGTACAGGGAACATTGTTTGGTTATGATGTTTTCCAAGTTATTGGTGTTATTAATGTCATATTCCGTCAAGGATTGACAGAAATGGGAGTTAGTGGTATGGTTTTACGTGGAATCTGCCATATCTATATTCGTCCTGGCTGGATCTCGGTCCATATTGTATGGACAAGCATGAAATTTGCATGATATAAGGTCAGTGCCTTGTAGTTGTGCGAAGTAAAGCGCTTTGTCCATCTGTCTGTCCGGGCCATAGCCCCAGCGACCATCTTGCATCAAAACATTGGTCAATCGACTTGATATTTGGAATATGTATTATCTGAGGCATGCCGAAAAAAGTGACTGAAACAGATTTTTTATAATTATCCAAATTAGGCCTCCACTGACCAATACAGGACAGAACAATGGCAGGGCAGTGTCGGACTAAAGCAGCATACAATTAAGCAATCTGATTGCTTCTTTCCTACGTTTAATCTCCACGCGACTGATTTATTTCTGACCATGTCAGCGAAAATTACAGGTGTGTTTGCCGACTTGGCGGACATGTGTGTAATATTTCCAGCCCAGTTTTTGTTTTGACACGATTCATACACATTTCTCTGTCGGGATTATGAATTATACTCGCATTTATGTTTTTCTTTTGTCTCATTTAAAGACAAGTCTTTTCTGAGCTGTACTCTACTCCAGTCAGTCAGTAGATCTGTTAGTGAGCTGTACTCTACTCTAGCCAATCAGTAGTTCTGTTAGTGAGCTGTACTCTACTCCAGTCAGTCAGTAGTTCTGTTAGTGAGCTGTACTCTACTCCAGTCAGTCAGTAGTTCTGTTAGTGAGCTGTACTCTACTCCAGTCAGTCAGTAGTTCTGTTAGTGAGCTGTACTCTACTCCAGTCAGTAAGTAGTTATGTTAGTGAGCTGTACTCTACTCCAGTCAGTCAGTAGTTCTGTTAGTGAGCTGTACTCTACTCCAGTCAGTAAGTAGTTCTGTTAGTGAGCTGTACTCTACTCCAATCAGTCAGTAGTTCTGTTAGTGAGCTGTACTCTACTCCAGTCAGTCAGTAGTTCTGTTAGTGAGCTGTACTCTACTCCAGTCAGTCAGTAGTTCTGTTAGTGAGCTGTACTCTACTCCAGTCAGTCAGTAGTTCTGTTAGTGAGCTGTTCTCTACTCCAGTCAGTCGGTAGTTCTGTTAGTGAGCTGTACTCTACTCCAGTCAGTCAGTAGTTCTGTTAGTGAGCTGTACTCTACTCCAGTCAGTCAGTAGTTCTGTTAGTGAGCTCTACTCTACTCCAGTCAGTAAGTAGTTCTGTTAGTGAGCTGTACTCTACTCCAGTCAGTCAGTAGTTCTGTTAGTGAGCTGTACTCTACTCCAGTCAGTCAGTAGTTCTGTTAGTGAGCTGTACTCTACTCCAGTCAGTCAGTAGTTCTGTTAGTGAGCTGTACTCTACTCCAGTCAGTAAGTAGTTATGTTAGTGAGCTGTACTCTACTCCAGTCAGTCAGTAGTTCTGTTAGTGAGCTGTACTCTACTCCAGTCAGTAAGTAGTTCTGTTAGTGAGCTGTACTCTACTCCAATCAGTCAGTAGTTCTGTTAGTGAGCTGTACTCTACTCCAGTCAGTCAGTAGTTCTGTTAGTGAGCTGTACTCTACTCCAGTCAGTCAGTAGTTCTGTTAGTGAGCTGTTCTCTACTCCAGTCAGTCGGTAGTTCTGTTAGTGAGCTGTACTCTACTCCAGTCAGTAGTTCTGTTAGTGAGCTGTACTCTACTCCAGTCAGTCAGTAGTTCTGTTAGTGAGCTGTACTCTACTCCAGTCAGTCAGTAGTTCTGTTAGTGAGCTGTTCTCTACTCCAGTCAGTCGGTAGTTCTGTTAGTGAGCTGTACTCTACTCCAGTCAGTCAGTAGTTCTGTTAGTGAGCTGTACTCTACTCCAGTCAGTCAGTAGTTCTGTTAGTTTGATCACTCACTCTGATCCTCCTTAAGCTTATAGCTCTCTTATACCATTAATTATACATTTGTGTACTTTATTCTCAGGCCGACCAGCTGTATACTAGGTACTCACTCACTCTGATCCTCCTTAAGCTTATAGATCTCTTATACCATTAGTTATACATTTGTGTACTTTATTCTCAGGTCGACCAGCTGTAAACTAGGTACTCATTCACTCTGATCGTCCTTAAGATTATAGCTCTCTTATACCATTAATTATACATTTGTGTACTTTATTCTCAGGCCGACCAGCTGTATACTAGGTACTCACTCACTCTGATCCTCCTTAAGATTATAGCTCTCTTATACCATTAATTATACATTTGTGTACTTTATTCTCAGGCTGACCAGCTGTATACTAGGTACTCACTCACTCTGATCCTCCTTAAGCTTATAGCTCTCTTATACCATTAATTATACATTTGTGTACTTTATTCTCGGGCCGACCAGCTGTATACTAGGTACTCACTCACTCTGATCCTCCTTAAGATTATAGCTCTCTTATACCATTAATTATACATTTGTGTACTTTATTCTCAGGCCGACCAGCTGTATACTAGGTACTCACTCACTCTGATCCTCCTTAAGATTATAGCTCTCTTATACCATTAATTATACATTTGTGTACTTTATTCTCAGGCCGACCAGCTGTATACTAGGTACTCACTCACTCTGATCCTCCTTCAGCTTATAGCTCTCTTATACCATTAATCATACATTTGTGTACTTTATTCTCAGGCCGACCAGCTGTATACTAGGTACTCACTCACTCTAATCCTCCTTAAGCTTTTAGCTCTCTTATACCATTAATCATACATTTGTGTACTTTATTCTCAGGCCGACCAGCTGTATACTAGGTACTCACTCACTCTGATCCTCCTTAAGCTTTTAGCTCTCTTATACCATTAATCATACATTTGTGTACTTTATTCTCAGGCCGACCAGCTGTATACTAGGTACTCACTCACTCTAATTCTCCTTAAGCTTTTAGCTCTCTTATACCATTAATCATACATTTGTGTACTTTATTCTCAGGCCGACCAGCTGTATACTAGGTACTCACTCACTCTGATCCTCCTTAAGCTTATAGCTCTCTTATACCATTAATTATACATTTGTGTACTTTATTCTCAGGTCGACCAGCTGTATACTAGGTAATCACTCACTCTGATCCTCCTTAAGCTTATAGCTCTCTTATACCATTAGTTATACATTTGTGTACTTTATTCTCAGGCCGACCAGCTGTATACTAGGTACTCACTCACTCTGATCCTCCTTAAGATTATAGCTCTCTTATACCATTAGTTATACATTTGTGTACTTTATTCTCAGGCCGACCAGCTGTATACTAGGTACTCACTCACTCTGATCCTCCTTAAGCTTATAGCTCTCTTATACCATTAATTATACATTGTGTACTTTATTCTCAGGCCGACCAGCTGTATACTAGGTACTCACTCACTCTGATCCTCCTTAAGCTTATAACTCTCTTATACCATTAATTATACATTTGTGTACTTTATTCTTAGGCCGACCAGCTGTATACTAGGTACTCACTCACTCTGATCCTCCTTAAGCTTATAGCTCTCTTATACCATTAATTATACATTTGTGTACTTTATTCTCAGGCCGACCAGCTGTATACTAGGTACTCACTCACTCTGATCCTCCTTAAGCTTATAGCTCTCTTATACCATTAATCATACATTTGTGTACTTTATTCTCAGGCCGACCAGCTGTATACTAGGTACTCACTCACTCTGATCCTCCTTAAGCTTATAGCTCTCTTATACCATTAATCATACATTTGTGTACTTTATTCTCAGGCCGACCAGCTGTATACTAGGTACTCACTCACTCTGATCCTCCTTAAGCTTTTAGCTCTCTTATACCATTAATCATACATTTGTGTACTTTATTCTCAGGCCGACCAGCTGTATACTAGGTACTCACTCACTCTGATCCTCCTTAAGCTTTTAGCTCTCTTATACCATTAATCATACATTTGTGTACTTTATTCTCAGGCCGACCAGCTGTATACTAGGTACTCACTCACTCTGATCCTCCTTAAGCTTATAGCTCTCTTGTACCATTAATTATACATTTGTTTTTATTCTCAGGTCGAAGCTGTATACTAGGTACTCACTCACTCTGATCCTCCTTAAGCTTATAGCTCTCTTATACCATTAGTTATACATTTGTGTACTTTATTCTCAGGTCGAATTGCTGTATACTAGGTACTCACTCACTCTGATCCTCCTTAAGATTATAGCTCTCTTATACCATTAGTTATACATTTGTGTACTTTATTCTCAGGCCGACCAGCTGTATACTAGGTACTCACTCACTCTGATCCTCCTTAAGCTTATAGCTCTCTTATACCATTAATTATACATTGTGTACTTTATTCTCAGGCCGACCAGCTGTATACTAGGTACTCACCACTCTGATCCTCCTTATAACTCTCTTATACCATTAATTATACATTTGTGTACTTTATTCTCAGGCCGACCAGCTGTATACTAGGTACTCACTCACTCTGATCCTCCTTAAGCTTATAGCTCTCTTATACCATTAATTATACATTTGTGTACTTTATTCTCAGGCCGACCAGCTGTATACTAGGTACTCACTCACTCTGATCCTCCTTAAGCTTATAGCTCTCTTATACCATTAATCATACATTTGTGTACTTTATTCTCAGGCCGACCAGCTGTATACTAGGTACTCACTCACTCTGATCCTCCTTAAGCTTATAGCTCTCTTATACCATTAATCATACATTTGTGTACTTTATTCTCAGGCCGACCAGCTGTATACTAGGTACTCACTCACTCTGATCCTCCTTAAAGCTTATAGCTCTCTTATACCATTAGTTATACATTTGTGTACTTTATTCTCAGGTCGACCAGCTGTAAACTAGGTACTCACTCACTCTGATCCTCCTTAAGCTATGTTATAGCTCTTATACCATTAATTATACATTCTGTACTTTATTCTCAGGCCGACCAGCTGTATACTAGGTACTCACTCACTCTGATCCTCCTTAAGCTTATAGCTCTCTTATACCATTAGTTATACATTTGTGTACTTTATTCTCAGGCCGACCAGCTGTATACTAGGTACTCACTCTGATGCTCCTTAAGCTTATAGCTCTCTTATACCATTAATCATACATTGTGTACTTTATTCTCAGGCCGACCAGCTGTATACTAGGTACTCGGGAGGACCCAGACTAGATCAGTAAGTTCTACACTTGGGAAAATGACACTTTTTTTATACACCCGTCAATTTCGACGGGTCGTATTATGGTATGGCATTGTCCGTCCGTTTGGATTCTTTCCAAATTTGCCACATATTACATGTATTATCGTCACCATATGGAGATGTACATGTGACCTTTACAACCCGATCTGATGTTTTTTCCAGGGTTGTGCCCCTCGAATGTCAAAAAAACTGTCCCCTGTGTCTGATCTATATCTAGGACAGTTTTCTAGCTACAGTTCCAATTTTTGGTGAGTGAATACCCTATGGGGGGATGTGTCGCACAGAGAAAACAGGAAATCACTAAGTCGTTCATGTCTGCTCTATCCACAGCTGCAATTTTTTGTGTGGATACACTAGGTGGAGATGATGTGTTGCATATCAACATTGAGGTTTAGGTCAAAGGTCTCTATGGCCTAAAAATCAGGAAATGATTGATCATTGACAGTTTTTTATCCACAGTTTTTGGTGAGTAGATACCTATGGGAATGATGTGGCACAAACCAAATGCAGGTTGAGGTCAAAGGTCAATATGGCCTAAAAATCAGTAAATTACTGAAAATTTCTAATTTTTTGCTAATGTCCTACAAACCAAAATGTAGGTCAAGGTCAAAATTCAAGGTCACGGTGACCCGAAATTATGAAATTGTGAAAAATCATGATCTTTTGTGTCCGTAGATACACGGGTTATTCTTGACCAAAAAATTTTATCTACTCGATTTCGATATTCAATAAAACTCGGTGTCTCCAAAAACTCAATTTTTCAAAGTTTTCATCAAATGAAGTATAAAAACTTCAAGTAAAAAAGACACAAGCTCGCAATCAATCGAGACAGTGGACAGTTTGTACGGAGTGCCTATGACAGTCTTATCTGCCTGGATGGAGATTATCACTGTGTCCGTTAATCTTTTCTATTATCTTTTATATATATAGTCTTCTCACATGCTATGCTGTTTATCCATGTGTTTATCCCTTATAATCCTCACAAATTCAGTGTTCACCCATCAAGTTGATTAGTTAGACATATATGAGGGATTAACCTATCAGACAAACACGATTAATTACTTGAGGGATTAACCTATCAGACAGACCCAATTTGTGTATAACATATATGAGGGATTAACCTATCAGACAGACCTGATTAGTTAGACATATATGAGGGATTAACCTATCAGACAGACCTGATTAGTTAGACATATATGAGGGATTAACCTATCAGACAGACTTGATTAATTACTTGAGGGATTGACCTGATTTGTTTATAACATATGAGGGATTAACCTATCAGACAGACCTGATTAGTTAGACATATATGAGGGATTAATCTATCAGACAGACTTGATTAGTTAGACATATATGAGGGATTAACCTATCAGACAGACTTGATTAGTTAGACATATATGAGGGATTAACCTATCAGACAGACCTGATTAGTTAGACATATATGATGGATTAACCTATCAGACAGACTTGATTAATTACTCGAGGGATTGACCTATCAGACAGACCTGATTTGTTTATAACATATGAGGGATTAACCTATCGGACAGACCTGATTAGTTAGACATATATAAGGGATTAACCTATCGGACAAACCTGATTAGTTAGACATATATGAGGGATTAATATATCAGACAGACGTGATTAATTACTTGAGGGATTGACCTGTCATACCTGATTAGTTTATGATGTATATCAGGGATTAACCTACATGTATTAGACAGACCTGATTAGTTTATGACGTATATGAGGGATTAACCGCTCAGATGGACCTGATTAGTTTTGAGGGATTAACCTATCATACCTGATTAGTTTATGACATATATGAGGGATTAACCTATCAGACGGACCTAGTTAGTTTGACATATTTTAGGGATTAACCTATCAGACAGACCTGATTAGTTTATGACATATATGAGGGATTAACCGCTCAGATGGACCTGATTAGTTTAGGACATATATGTGGGATTAACCTATCAGACAGACCTGATTAAATATAAAGGAATAACCCATGAGACAGGCCTGATTAAATTGTGACATCTATGAGGGATTAACATATTAGACATCTGATTAGTTATGGCAGTTTTGAGGAACGAACCCTCAAACAGACCTGATTAGTTTGACATCTATGAAGGATTAACCTATCCGACAGACCTGAATAGATTATGATATATATATATATATATATAATGTGTATGGGGGATTGACTTATCAAATAGACCTGATTAGTTTGACATATATGAGGGATTAACCTATTGGATGAACCTGATTAGTTTATGACATATGACGGATTAATCTATCAGACAGACCTGATTAGTTTATGACATATATGAGGGATTAACCTATCAGACAGACCTGATTAGTTCTGACATATATGAGGGATTAACCTATCAGACGGACCTGATTAGTTTATGATATATGTGAGGGATTAACCTATCAGACGGACCTGATTAGTTTATGACATATATGTGGGATTAACATATCAGACAGACCAGATTAGTTTATGACATATATGATGGATTAATCTGTCCGACAGGTAACCCTATACTACTGTGGTAGGACACTAACATATGTCACGTCTTATGAGGGATTTCTTTGACAGGTCCACATTATGTTGGTCGTGTGTCAGACGTAGATGTCATCTCATTCAGACCAAACGGAGGGTGGAGGAGGACAGTAAATATATCAGCTCTGGTCTGAAATCCTTCAACGAGAGGCAAGTGTGACACCTATACCACTATAGTGTAGGACAGTAATTATGCACAGAGAGATAAGAGAGAAAACTACTACTGTAGGACTATATTCACAAAGATACGGTGGAGAAGGACAGTAAATATATCAGCTCTTGTCTGAAATCCTTCAACGAGAGGTAAGCGCGACACCTATGCTACTCTAGGGTAGGACAATAAATATACACGGAGGGATAAGGGAGACACCTCACATGGAGGGATAACAGACACACCTATACTACCACAGGGTAGGACAATAAATGTGCATGGAGAGATAAGGTAGACACCTATACCACTATAGGGTAGAACAATGACTATTGAAGAGAGACACCTATACCACTATAGGGTAGGACAATAGCTATACATGGAGGGATAAGAGAGACACCTATACTACCACAGAGTAGGACAATAAATATGCATGGAGGGATAAGAGAGACAGCTATACCACTATAGGGTAGGACAATAGCTATACATGGAGGGATAAGAGAGACATCTATACATGTACCACTATAGGGTAGGACAATAGCTATACATGGAGGGATAAGAGAGACATCTATACATGTACCACTATAGGGTAGGACAATAGCTATACATGGAGGGATAAGAGAGACACCTATACATGTACCACTATAGGGTAGGACAATAGCTATACATGGAGGGATAAGAGAGACACCTATACATGTACCACTATAGGGTAGGACAATAGCTATGCATGGAGGGATAAGGGAGACACATAGATACTACCACATAGTAGGACACTAAATATGCATGGAGGGATAAGAGACACCTTTACCACTATAGAGTAGGACAATAGCTATACATAGAGGGATAAGAGAGACAACTATACCACTATAGGGTAGGACAATAACTATGCATGGAGGGATAAGAGAGACACCTATACATGTACCACTATAGGGTAGGACAATAGCTATGCATGAAGGGATAAGGGAGACACAGAGATACTACCACATAGTAGGACACTAAATATGCATGGAGGGATAAGAGATACCTTTACCACTATAGAGTAGGACAATAGCTATACATAGAGGGATAAGAGAGACACCTATACCACTATAGGGTAGGACAATAACTATGCATGGAGGGATAAGAGAGACACCTATACATGTACCACTATAGGGTAGGACAATAACTATGCATGGAGGGATAAGGGAGACACAGAGATACTACCACATAGTAGGACACTAAATATGCATGGAGGGATAAGAGACACCTTTACCACTATAGAGTAGGACAATAGCTATACATAGAGGGATAAGAGAGACACCTATACCACTATAGGGTAGGACAATAACTATGCATGGAGGGATAAGAGAGACACCTATACATGTACCACTATAGGGTAGGACAATAGCTATGCATGGAGGGATAAGGGAGACACAGAGATACTACCACATAGTAGGACACTAAA